>OY757187.1:118380791-118385791 GCA_963583895.1 Melanophora roralis
GTATGGCATGATAAAAAATAATATGAAACATGTAAAATTACACGAAAAATATAAAAAAATTATCCAATATAAAAATTATCCAACAATTTTAAAACTTTCCAATTTTTGAATATTTACACAGCAATCGGCAACACTGGTGTTTTCCCACATACTCGTACAAATGCAAGTGAGTGTGGGTACTCATATGTTACGACGTTGTGTTTCATTAAAAGTTCGTTAAACTGTTTATTTATTTTTTTTTATTGAAAAAATGTACTTTTCAGTTTTTATTTTTCAAATTACTGTTTATTGTAATTCAAAATTTCCTTAAATGTATGTAAAAATGTTTGCTTTAAACGAATACTATCATCTAACATACGTTAAACTTATTGTTTCTAGATACTTTTTGCTGTATGATTTTTGGATTGTTTTTACTACTTTCAGTTTAGTTTTTGCTCATTTATTGCCTGATGAGTAGCCAAGCATAACGCCACTAATGTTTATTGTATATGGGTCTATAGTATGTACATATGTTGGTGTAAACACAAACAAACATACACATACATATATACGTTTGATTCTATTATATTTTAGATTTGTTTTACTAGTTTATTGTCTGTAGGTTAGTGTTAACCGAACCGATACTAAAGTATGTTATGTATGTAAATTTAGGTTTGGTAGCATGTCACAAACTATTTTGCAAACTGTAATAAAAAATGGTTAAAATAAAATAAATTATTTTATGTCTTTTTTAAAGAAATTGGCAGTTTATACTAAAGAATCAAATATTAATTCTGTAAAAAAACTTTTTTAAAAAATAATTTTAATTTTGTTTAATTGGTTTGATGAAGAAGAAAAAACTACATTTTCTTAATCATTTTCCTAAAAGTATAAAATGTTTAAAGTTTGCACATTTACTTTTAAACTTCGTCTTTTGAGCCAAAGGAAACATAATTGATATATAAAACTTCATTTGGCATGTAAAAAAATTGAAAAACTTATCAAATTTTTATCAAATATTTTTTGGTAGTTCTATATATTTTTTTAATTTAATATATTTTTATATATAAAGACAATCTACGTAAGACTGAAAGCACAATAAATTTTATTTTTATATAAAAATCGTCAAAAGAGAATTATTTATTATTTTTTTTATTGTTTTGGAAACAGTAAAAAAATACTGAAAAGGGTGGCAACATTTTGATAATAATTACACTCTTATTTTTTTAGTTCTTTATTTAGTTTTTTTATAAATTATTTCCCAATCGAAAAGAAAATATTTTTTTACGTTTTCCTGAATAATTTAGCACAATATTATCAAAAAATAAAAACTTTTAAAGCACTCAATAGAACCTCCTAATAACTTTTTGGAGCAGAATTAAAACTCATGCAGCGTCTGTTAATTATTAAAAATTTAAAATCTTATAAATCACAGCCTTTTTATTGTTAAGAATTTTAAATTTTTCCTAAATACAAGAGGTAAATGGTCACACCTGTTCCAAATAAATAGTCCATATATCGCAAATATGTAACATGTTTATGTAAAACAAATTTTAAAAAAATATTTTGTAAGAAATAAGTTTAAGTAATTGAATTTTCGCCTTATAGCAAAACTAAATATTTTATAAAATTTTTTTATTTTATTTGCGATTATTTACTTTTCGATTTTTATAATTTTTGCTTAAAATATAAATTTAAATATATAAATAAATAAATAAGACTAAGACCGAATTAAAAATTTGCCAAAAATTATACTGAAACGTTTTTTTTCCTAAAATGACTTGAACGTCACGCAAAATTTTGAACGGATAATAACATGATCAAAAACCAAGACTTAATAAAATTTATGATTTTTGTGCATTTAACTGAAAGTTCGTATATAATAATTGTTAAAAAAATTAAGAAATTTTTAAGTAGATTGAACGTCACTTTTATAAGGCATCCAAATTTTAAATTTTCTTTTATATTAAAAATGCTTTCATTAATAACAAAAATTTTCAGACTTCAAGGTTTTATTTGATTTAACTTATAATTTTAGGAACTTCAAATATTTTTGATCCGTGACATTCAAGACAGGAACTTTGATACCCATAATTTTCGCAAAAATTTTTAATTCTAAATTTGCTATGCTTATGCATATGCTTTTATGCTAAAAATAATCACTCTTTTATTTTCTTTTTTATTTACAAATTGCTTTTTAAATAATTTTAAAAAATTATTTAGCAATATTTTAAATTTTTAAAAAAAAATTTGCTATGGATTTTTCGTAATCAACCAACCCTTTTTTTGGTTTAGTCATTTCCTAGAAAACAAATACTTTTTTGTAAATTTGGAAAAAAATGCAAAAACTTATTCCTTTTTTGTAATGAAACAATAATTTTGTTCCTTCCCCATTTTTAGAATTTGGGAAACACTGTTTTAAAATGCATGAATATTTCCACATGCTGCACTTATATAAACTTATGCATATTAGTATGTACTTACGTACACATTTTGACCATAAAGCAATTGTTCTTTAGTTCAGAAAATTAAAGTTTTGGTTGCCTGATAAAAACCCCCCCACTTAAATTAATGTACTAACAGCTGAAAAGTGGCTAATGATACCAAATGATTTTTGTTTTGGCATTTGTTTTATGGGTTTTGCTAAAGATAATAAAAACTTTGTTTGGAAAAATTATTTGTACGTAAACATTCATATGTAAGTACATATGTATGCATGTATGTACTTATTGCTTTTGACTTTAGGCAATAATGAAAGAGTAATGAATGCAATTTAACTTTTCAATATTTTGAAAACAATTTCATTTTGATACACACTGGCAGTAGCAAACAAATATGCCAGATATTCATGGTATAGAAAAAGAACAAAAATTAAAGGCATATAAATGTTTTTACTTTTTTTTTGCTTTAATTTTTTTCGGTTTTTATTTAATTCCTTTTTTTTATTTTTTCTGGCAAAATCGTTTGTTTCCCAAATACCCCTTAAATCAAAATTTTCTTAAATAAAACCTTATTTCCTTAAAAAGACACTTATAAAAACCCCTCGAAATATAGTTTATTATATTTTTTTTCAATGTTAAGGTAATTTAAAAAGAATAATTCCAAATATTTTCTATTCATAAAACTCTTACTGTTTGGATATTCCTAAGTTTAAGCTTATTATGTGGAACAAACAAGACTTTTTTCTGTAGGTGGGTTTCTCAGCATGCGAGTGCCATTGTTGTTAATAGTTCTTTTGCATATCACTTTTAATCTTTTGATATTTTAAATTAAAAAACCACTTGAGCTTTTTGCCATCAATATAAGTAATTTCATGTTTTTATTCATTCAATTATTTGGCATATTATTTCTAAACATATGTACATCTGTTCATGTATGTTCGTTTGTAAAGTTCATTGTACAAATGTACATTTAAATGAATGTTTGTATTTTATATCTATCTTTTTCACCTTAAACTCGTAGACTTCAAGTGGTTTTTGTTATATGAGGCTCCTTAAAGAAATATTTAAAACTAAAAATACTTTCATATTTGAAAGCAGAACATTTAAATTCAATAAAAAGCTGTCAAACAAAAATGTGTTAGAAAAAAATTTATTTAAAATAATAATTTTAATAAAAAATATATGTAAAGATAATTGACATTGCGTACCTAGGAGAATTTGAGAATTTAGCATATAAAAGAATGCGATTTGTTTCGACTATACACTCGAAAAATAATTGCTCGATTAACCGAGAAATTTTTAGTCGTTTAATCGTAGGAAAAATTGCAAATTTCATATACAAATAACCCGGTTATTTGACTACTCGAAAAATGCAAACATTGTTTATAATTAATTAAAGCCTTTGTTATGCTTTCCGTTTCCGTTTCCGTTTAAATTAATAAGATCAACGATTCAGCACAACAAAGAAAATATTGGAGTTATTCAATAACCAAAACATAATTGTTTATAATTTTTCTTGTTTTTTTTTCATTATTTTACTTCTTGCTGCCTCTCGTTAAAAGTAACTGCAAAATGAGAACCTAATTACCAGTAACTTTATACACACAAACAAAAACCAAGAAATTTTACTTAAATCAAGCCCTGGCGGTTTTAAAGGTAGGGATTTTCTTCAAAAAAGCACGGATTTTCTTGACCCAAGTACAATTTATCTAGTAAAAATTTTGAACTTTCAGCCACATTTAAGCCAAAAACGGATTGATTTAAATTGAAAAAGTAACCTGATTTAAGCTTAGAAAGACACGGGATATGCCCAAAATTAAACTTCTTTTTTAAGCTAACGGAACTTTATTTTTAAAGAAGAAGAATTCTATGTTTCATATTTATTCAATGTTCATTTAATATTAATCGTTTTTATATTATTTCTGTACTTGCCGTGTTTGAGATGTGAACTTGGGACACTCCGGACTGCAACACTAGCGCGTTACCATCGAGGCTATCGAAACCCTGCTTTTAAATGTAAAAATATATTTAAAAGCATCAAGTTTTTTCTGATTGATTTGTTTTTTGAAAAATCTAAATACGTACCGTATTAAAAATTCTTCAAACGATTTTGGATAAATTCAAGTATAAAATGTTTGATTTGTAATGTGTTATTTCTTTCTGTGTTATATAAGTTGGGTTAAGTTTCGGGTAGCCACTCAAGATCCCACAAAAATATTTTAAAGCAAAATATTGGATTTTGAAAAAGCGTTTTTCAGACGAATTAATATAAAAAAATAAATCTAAATTAAGTTGAAATATAACTAAGAAAATTCCAAATAACACAATAGTTTGCAAAATCATTTTAAATATCTACAGCAGCAATTTTAATTTTGGTTGCGATTGGCAGAATTATTATTGGAAAAACGAGAAAATTTGGTACCATATAAGGCAAAGATTTTGATAGACAATTTTTTCTGTTTAAAGGCTGTAAAGGAAATTTGTTTTCTAACCGAATTTTATTTTATTGCAAAAAAGGGATCCGAAACGATAACCCACGGCGTAAGTGACCATATGTGAAACCTGGATAACCCACTGAAT
>OY757187.1:118390791-118615791 GCA_963583895.1 Melanophora roralis
TAACAACCAGAAGTAATATAAATAACAGGAAAACGTGCAAAGTTCTTTAATAAAATAAAGAAAAAAAAAAAAAAATTCATTAAATATTCAGTTTGATATTAAACTATTAAAACAAGAAAACTTAAATTCACGAAAACCAAGAGAAAAAATAAAAAAATAAACAAAACGAAGAAACAACAACAAAAGACAACAAATAAAAAATAACCAAAACAACCCAACAGTAATATTCACAACAAAAGAGAATACCTATTTATGTAAAAACTCCCAACAAAACACCTAAATAAGAAAATATCAAAACAAAAATAAATTTTAATACTGATTTTATAAAATTATTTAATACTAAAATTTTAAAATATAAAAAAGTTACACAAAAATTTCAAATGTATACATCTCGCCGAAAACAAGCCACAACAAAAAAAAATAATAATAACAAATCTTTTGAAATAACAAAGAGAAATATAAAAAACCAAGATAATATGCAAGAACCAAACAATAGTACCACAACAACATCACCTGTAAACAATCCCGCGCAAAAGCGATTAAGAGAAGTTTTACAAGACTCTCTTCTAGGCAGCGCAAGCAGAGGTGTTGCTGAATCACCTCTTAAATTGATAACATTGATCGATAAACGCTTTGATAAACTCACTGAAAAAATAGACAATATGATCGAAAGCAAATTAAAAGAGTACAAAGTAGAGCTCTTAAGTGAGATTGATAAGAGACTTAATTCATTACAATTAAACTTAAACGAAATTAATCAAAGAGTTTCCATATTAGAAACATCGACAATAACAGCAATTAAAGAGAGTGTTAGCAAACTTGAGGCAGAAATATCTGAGTTTAGTAATGCAAAAAAAGAGATGATCGAACTAAAAAGACAGCTAAACAAGCAAGAAAACTCAACTGTATCTGGTAGTGTGCGAATACGTGGTATACCGTACTATGCAAATGAAAGTTTGTTAGATATATTCGAAAGTATTTGCAAAAGTTTAAATGTCCCTATGCCCCAAGTTGAAAATATATACAGACTTAATAAGATATTTAAAAATGGCGAAACATATACACCGAACGATAATGTAATAATCGTGAAAATGCATTCGCCATACAAAAGAAACTTTTTATTAAGGGCAATTGCGAAATACAGGCGCGAAAATAAAAGTTCATTAACCCTTAGGCATGCCGGTTTCGATAGTTCCCAGCCCATTTATGTGAATGAAAACTTAACACCCTACAATCATAAAATTTTTCAAGAAGCACTTCGAATGAAAAGGGAGAGGCTTGTCAAAACAGTTTACACTCTACGTGGTCTAGTGTACGTAAAACAAGATGATGCTGAAGACCCAATACATGTGGAATTCTGCGAACAGCTTAAGCAATTTTTTCGGCAGTAGCATATCAGCCATTCTAAGTATTACCTCCTACAATATTATTAGTTATTCAGCAGTTATAAGTTTAAATTATCTACACAAATTACTCATTTATATTATTTTATGTTTTATGCCAAACTTCTATAACATTATTTTTACCCTTAACACAATAACACACATTATTTTATCCGAAACGAGCGTTGCTTTTAGGGTTTTTAATATATCTTCCAGTGTACATGACCATAGTAGAAGATAATATAACACATTCCAAAGACGTTACTGCGAATATGGTTAAGATTTTATGTAAACAGAAAGAAGAACTGAAAATTTGCCATATTAACGCACAAAGCCTTCTCTGCAAGATTGATGAATTTCGGCATGTTTTTGAAAACTCTGGCCTCCATATAATTTGTATCTCCGAAACGTGGTTTTGTGAACCAATCTTAGATGAATTAGTTTCAATGCAGGGGTTCAAATTATTCAGAAATGACAGGAGTGATGGATATGGTGGAGTTGCAATATATGTAAAACGTGATCTCGCTTGCAAAATTAAAAGCACAAATAGTGTAAACGATAAGGTCGAACACTTATTTTTAGAAGCATGTTGCGAGGGAAGAAAGCTCTTAATTGGAAGCGTGTACAGGCCTAACAAAAGAGTTGATCTCTCTAGCTTTTACAAGAGAGTAGAGGAATTGACTCCACTGTATAACGACGTTTTAATAGCTGGTGACTTCAACTGTAATCTGCTTGCTGATTCTAGTTTAATCGATAACATGGAACCATTTGGTCTTTACCCCACAAACGTGAATGTGCCAACACATTTTTCACTAACCTCTTGCACACTACTTGATGTTTTTTTTGTTTCCAACAAGTCGAATATTTTAATGTATGACCAGCTCTCGGCATCTTGTTTTTCCAGACATGATCTTATTTTTCTTGCTTACAATTTCTTGCTTCAACCTTCCAGTAATGTGATCCTTTTTCGCAATTTTAAAAATGTTAACCATCTCGTTTTAAATGAGGAAATTTACAAAATAGATTGGAATTGCATTTATTACACACCAGCTATTGACACACAGCTCGCTTTTTTGGAGCACCATGTCCTAGATTTGTACGACAAACTTGTGCCACTAAAAACAAAGAAAATAACAAACAGACAAAATCCATGGTTTACACCACATATTAAACGCTTAATCGAGGAGCGCAATAATGCCTATTCGCGTTGGAAGAGATATAAAACAACTGATTTATACGGTAGTTACCGTGCAGCTAGACAAACTGCAAACAAAGCTATAAGGCAAGCCAAGTCGTCATACTATGCTGAGAAATTTGCAAATTCAGTAAGCTCACACAAAACTTGGAAAACAATACGAGAAATTGGAATTGTGAAATCAAAAGCGGCCACGGAAACCATAACTCAAGATCCAAACTTCATTAATGCAAACTTTATAAACATACCTATGCCACCCGCGGATCACTCATATTACACGAATTTCGTGGACGAATTACCACCCGAACGTCAATTTAGTTTTAATTGCGTAAGCCAGCATGATGTATTTAAAAGCTGCACATCCATTAGGTCGAAAGCCACTGGGGAAGATGACATTCACCCTACCTTTTTAAAACTGATTCTCCCACACATTTTGCCTGTGATAACGCACATTTTTAATCACATAATTACCACGAGTTGTTATCCTGAAAGATGGAAGCGAGCTAAAATCCTTCCGATACCAAAATCATCCTCCGAATACCGGCCAATCGCTATATTACCATACTTATCAAAGGCATTTGAAAAACTTTTGCACACACAAATTACTGAATACGTCAACTGCCATAAACTTCTCACTTGTAAACAGTCTGGATTTCGTGCCAAGCATAGCTGTGTTACCGCCCTTGCTGATGTTGCTGAAGATCTTAGGAAAGAAATAGACGATGGCCATATGGCAATGCTGGTTTTGCTAGACCACTCGAAGGCTTTCGACACAGTTGATCACACAATTTTAATTCAAAAATTGGAAAAAATGATGCACTTCTCCCAAACAGCTACTAAACTGATGCAGACTTATCTTAATGGCCGTGAGCAATGTGTAGTGTTAAATTCGTCAATAAAATCAAATTTTCTCCCTGTTACCAGAGGTGTGCCACAGGGCTCAATTCTCGGGCCTCTGCTCTTTTCTATTTATGCGAATGACCTCCCACACCAGCTTACACACTGCAATATAAGAATGTATGCGGATGATATTCAACTACACATCAGCAGTAACAAAGGGAATTTTGAAGAAAAATTAAATGAAGACTTAACGCGAGTTTCCTTATGGGCATCTGCTAATGGCCTGAGTATTAACCCGCACAAATCTAAATGTATTTTAATTCACAAAAGATCAAAACACATTACTGAAGTTCCTAAAATATACATTAATAATCAGCAAATAGAAATAGTGGAAAAAGCTAAGAACTTAGGCGTTATCTTCAACAGCACCCTAACCTGGTCAGACCATGTCACAAATGCTTGTGGGAAAACTTTTTCAATGCTACGCACGTTGTGGCCCTCACAAGATTGTACACCACCCAAAATCAGACTACTACTTGCAAAAACGTATCTTATACCAACCCTAATCTATGCGAGTGAGGTTTTCTCAAGCTGTGATGCGAAGAGTAAATCAAGACTTAATGTTACATACAACAATATAGCAAGATACGTGTTCGGACTCAAGTCTTATGGAAATGATGAACACATTAGCTTTTACTCAAAAAAAATTTTTGGCGTCCAGTTTGATGACTTAATGAAAATAAGAGCCTTAACATTTTTGCACAAAATTATAACAACGCGTGAGCCCGATCATCTTTATAATCGAATTAGATTTGGACGTTTTGGCAGAAATAATACTTTGATACAATTGAGACATCGCACATTAGTATCTAATTGGCAGTTCTTCATAAACACCATACGTCTTTGGAATACTATTCCACCACCTATTAGGGAAACCCGCAACGCGTTACATTTTAAACAAAGAATTTTTGAACATTACTCCTAATTGCACTTTAATGTACACGTATTGTATCTGCTAACTTAACTTTTTCATTAAATGTATAGAATAAATAACATTGATTTTAAACCTTGTGTTTTTATATATTTTTTTTTTTTTTATTACCTCCTGTTTGTTAAAATTCCTTTAAATTTCTTTACTTTATATCTTTTATTTGTTTCCTACTTTATTCATGTTAAATATTATATATATATGCATTTACTAGTTTAAGCTTCTACTATTGTAAAACTCATGTTTTGTTGTGGAAGTTGTCATTTGTTAAATAAATAAATAAATAAATAAATAAATGAAAGCTTCTAACAGTTGACACTTTTATTGCTTAAAGAAAACTAACTCCATGTAAATGTATAAGGAGTGTAAGGCAGAGGGCTGTAGTGCAATGTGCACATGTTTGTAACGCCTAAAAACAAAAGGCTCAGAACATTTCACACATATTTTGTAGTAAATTTTAAGTCGATAACTTTAGCAACTTTTGAATTCAGTTTATTTGCATGAGAGCTACTGCTCAGTCCACTTCTATCCAACAAATATTTTTCTACGTATCAAACGGGTAGTTTCATACCAAAACTTGACATACAGGACCTAACTTGGCTCTAAAAACTTAATTTTAACAGACGGACAGATGGGCAGACGGACATGGCCTAATAGACTTCCTATATTTAAGGATCCAGAACATCTATTTTTATATA
Source organism: Melanophora roralis (assembly GCA_963583895.1). Classification (NCBI taxonomy): domain Eukaryota; kingdom Metazoa; phylum Arthropoda; class Insecta; order Diptera; family Rhinophoridae; genus Melanophora; species Melanophora roralis. The sequence continues at coordinate 118,395,895 of OY757187.1, forward strand.
CTTAATGGAGTCACATATAAATATTGTGAAAATTACAAACGGAATGACAAACTAATATATACCTTAATCACTATTTGAAGCGCAAAAGCATTTGTCACTATAGCTCGATGCCATATTCTATGGCTACCGAGAGTGGGACTTAGGTAGGATCTTTGGCAATTGTGGACAAATCACAATAAAGTTCAATATTGTAAAATTAAATGTTTGACTGTATATGTAATCAATTTTCTCAAGCAATATCAATTTTTATATCAATAGGACAATGGTATTGGCAAGTTGGTCATTATACATTATCTTATCTTCAAGTGCGAGCTGTGATTTGACTGCGAGAAATACGTAAGCACCCATTTGGGTGGACCAACATTTTTTAATCGAATAAAAAATTGGTTTCAAGTTTTTTATACTATTAGATCATAGACTATTATATTCGACCGATTCAAATATCAACACAATTACATAATACTCGACCACGTACATTTGTATGTAATGTTGATATCAATCGTCTTTTGAAATCACGATTTTCACTTTTTGACTCCAAACACTTAAATACATTTTTTTTACTTTTGAGTGCAATAAGTATGCAACGCAAAAATATTTATTTAGCATTTGCTTAGTTTTTTTATTTTTTAACAGAAAAACAATGCAATGTTTTTGTTTCTTAACTTAACTTAACTTATTAAATATTTTTTTATGTTGTTTAACTTAAAATTTTGTTTTCTCTTTCTGATTGTATTGCTGTTGTTTTTGGCTAGTGCTGTTCCTTGTGCGTTCAAGCAAATCTTCTTAATTTCCTCTTTATCATAATTTAGGTTCTTTGATGTTTGAAGTTGTTGCTATGTGTGTTTTATATACATATTGTTGTGTGGCAGAGGTAAGGGGAAGGATATCTAAGCAGAAGAGACTTTCGTTTTTATAAAAATATAGTTTTAAAATAAAAATTTGTAGTGTAGTTTACGTCTTCAAGGTTTTTTTATTGTCAAAAATTATTTTTAAATTAATCCCTTAAAAAATTCACTGCTGTTTAAAAGCAGACCTTCCCCTTATTGTCATTACAATTTTGCGTTCAGAGATTGCTGTCTGTTTGTTGAAATTGTTTTCGGTTTAAGGGAGGCATTTTTTGTACGATTAGCTTCCTTTATTCCTTTGGGTTAAGCTATAAACAAATATTTACGCTATTGGTTTGATTGCTTTCGTTAATCGGTGGTGGTGGTGATGGTTAAAAGAAACGTTTGGGTGGAGAGGAAAGATCTTTATTGTTTTGTTTAGTAAATAATACCCACAATTTATTTGCTTTTTTTTCTTATTTTACTAAGGCGTTTATACGTTCCATGCTTTTTCATTTCCATTATTAATTTTTTTTCTTGCCGTACGTTTTCATAATAATCATGGTTTATTATTACCATAATTGTATTATTATTATTAATTTTTTGTTTAGTTGTGTTTTGGTGGTTGAATCTTCTGCTCAATACAATTTTTATGATTAAATGTTAACTTGTGTTAACTTTTGTTGTTAAGGTTTTAACTTAAATAATTTTTTTTTAGATTTTTGTTTTTTGGTCGATCTGTTTTGCATGATAATTTAAAAGAAAAAAATCTATCAATATAAAATTGAACTTTTTTGTTTGGTTCTTTGTTCAGCCTGAAAGATTCCCGTCATGGTTTTGTTGAGATGTTTTTTTTCTCTTTAATTTTTAATTTAACGCTTAATGAAGTAGATAATTTAAAAAATGTAAAAACCGATTGTTTGATTAATAATGGATTTAAAGAAAATACCTTTTCAAAGGTTGCTGTTGTTTTTTATTAACCAAAACATAGGAATAAATCCGTAAAGGTTACAAAAATATTGATGAGAAAAATATTTAAAGTACATAATGCCATAAATGTTTTTTTATATATTTAGAAAAACACTTCAAGTCATAACAACAAAAAAATCAATCAAAATTTTCTTATCTCTAGATTAAAAATAAATAAATTTATAATGTTTTATGAAATTTCATTAAAATTTTCTTTTAAATTTAAAAAGATTATTTTCACATCTTTATTTCTTTTAATTCAAAATTTTCTTTTTTTATCAAAGTTAAACAGTGTGCAAATGAAAAGACACTTTAACACTCTTAATGAAAATCTAAAACAAAAGGAAGGTAAAACATAAAAACCAAAAAAAAAAAAAATATTTAAAGAAAAAAGTGAAAAATGTATGTCAATGTCTGTGAACTGGAACTGTTGGCAGAAAGCGTATAGAAAAGACTGTGATTCATTATTAAATTAAAACAGTCGCTATCAAAAATAATAGTAACGAAAAACCCAAAATTTAAATTAAAATTTACATTTTTTACATGCCCTTTGAAAGTTGAGAAAAAAAATTATTTGGTTTGTTTACTAAGCGTTACTTATTATACCCTTCACATAAGTGATAGCGGTATATATAAGTTTGTCATTCCGTTTGTAATTTATTTATTATCCATTTGGGACCCCATAAAGTATATATATTCTGAATCCTTATAGATAGGGAAGCCGATTTAGCGATGTCCGTCTGTCCGTGTTATGGTTGAAATCAACTTTCTGAAGCCCCCCGATGTCGAATACACCCGAATGTGGTATCAAAATGTCACAGATAGTCGCGAGAAAATCTGTATTGAAATTCATACATATAACAGGGTTGCCATACAAAGCTTAATTTTAACATTTTTAAAATCGCTACTACGGCTTCCAGGGTTCTCCTACAAAGGTAAAATATAAGACCGACCAGAACTGTTTTATCCATCCAAACATTTTTGTGAAACATACTCTATCTCCAGCCCCATACATGGTTGATAAAATTTTAAAAAATAAGGTAAAAACCGCTACAATTTCCCCGGAGTCGCCCCTAGAGAAAAAAAATTTATCAAAGACCCCCATTAGTTTTTTCTCCCAAACGTATTCCTAGAGTATACTTACCCCCTATCTTCACGCCCTAAGGGGGTTGCCATACAAAATTTACAAAAATGATATGAAAATGCCCAAAACTTCTTAAAAGTTGGCCTTAGAGCTATTAAGGGTACGACCGACCCCCATAAGTTTGCCCTCCCAAACATATTCCTAGAATATACTAACCCCCTATTTCCACGCCCTAGCGGGGTTGCCATACAAAACTTACAAAAATTAAATGAAAATGCCCCAAACTTCTTTAGAGTTGGCCTTAGAGAAATAAAGGGTATGACAGACCCTCCTTAGTTTCCACTCCCAAACATATTCCTAGAACATACTTACTCCCTATCACCATGCCCAAAGGGGGTTGCCATACAAAATTTACAAAAATGATATGCAAATGCCCACAACTTCTTCAGAGTTGGCCTTAGAGCAATAAAGTGTACGACCGACCACCATTAGTTTGCCCTCCCAATCATATTCCTAAAACATACTTAACCCCTATTTCCACCCTCTAAAGGGGTTGCCATACAAAATTTGTAAAAAATAGAATTAAAACCCCTACAACTTCCCCGTTGTCATCTGTGGAGCGTTAAAAAATGACACAAATATGAAATATTTCATGAGTAAAAAAATTGATAAAAATAAAAAAAGTTTGGGATTTCGAAGGCAAATGTGAAGGGTATATAGGATTCGGCACAGCCGAATATAGCACTCTTAATTGTTTTCATTTAGATCTTACTCAGTTTAATTTTTTAAATTTTTATAGAAATACAAATAAACAAAAATTTATATATTTCCCCATATCACTTATGTGAAGGGTATAACAAACTGACTTAAAAATAAAAAAATTTATAATGATTAAATATTTTTCAAATTTTTCAAAACTAAAAAAAATCGTAAATCAGGAAAAAAATTTTCGAAAAAGTTGAACCAAAAAATGTAATAAAAAAATATATATTTTATGTATACAAAAAAATTTCGGAAAAAGTTAATAAATCAATATTTAGTTATTTGTTTTAAATATCAAAAAACACAACCTTACTCACTTACTTCTTATTGAAAGTGTAAACTGAAATTAAGATATACTTTTGCGGTAGAAATTCAAATCGCCTCTGTTCTATCCACACCTCTATTTTTTAATTTTTCATTAGCACTAATAATTGGTATAAAACTTTTATTTAGTTCAACATAAGCTCCTGACTATAATTTACACCCACTGTCAAGCTTTCAGCACTACATATGCCTTTTTAACAAACATACACATGTGCATTTTTACTGCCTGCATGTTAAGTTAAATTAAACCATAAAAAAAAGTAAAAAGAAATAAACACTCACTAAGCAACGTACTACATATTAAAATAGAAATAAATATCTAAGGTTTTAATTAAAAGAAAAAAACTAGAAAAGAAAAACTAGAAAATAACAACTACAACACCAACAACAAAGGTACAAAAGTACCTAAAAAAAATTCAGAACCTGCAGCAAAAAAGTTTCTCAGAAAAAAAAGGTTTATAATTAAGACATGCAACATGATTAGTTAGTTGGCATATGTTTGTTTTTCTTATTTTGTTTTTTTTTTTTGTTTTTGCTTTATTATATTGTACACAAACATGATAAATTGGCACGTGTTGAATAGAAGTCTGTTTGTTGTCGTTAGTTTCGAACATGAGCTTCAATATGCAGCATTAACTTTTTTAAGCCGATTGTGTTTGTGAAAAATTATTATAAAAACGTTGTACAATGTTTTAAACTTAAAAAGTTTTATTAGGGAAATAAGATTTTAAAGCATATTTTATAGAGAAATAATATATTTTGTATGAAAATTAAGTGCTCATATTTTTAATACAGATATAATGATAGCTTTTTATACAAGTAAGAATGAGAAATGGGAGGTACCATCCTCCTTTAAACAACAATGGTAATAAGTGAGTGACCCTGATAATTATGCCTAAAAAATCTCAAAAATTATAATTAATTTTTGATTTTTATTAGTTTTGTTTTATTATATTTTAAACAAAAAATAATTATTAATTTTTGATTTCTATTTTTTTTGCAGGAAAAGTTATTGTTTTAAATATTTATAAAACTCAATTAAGACAATAATCGTTATTTTTTTTATTAAAAAAAAATTATTTTTTGGGAAAATATTACTAATTAAAAAAATTTTAAAAGACCATAATTTTCAAAGTTTATTTTAGTATCAAGAAGAGGGGGGTGTACTTACTTGACTTGACATATTCTGGTACATGTTTTTTGCATTATTAATTTGAAAACAATTATTATTTTCAGTCCGTGATGTCAATTTTATCTTCTTCAATATTGATATTTTTATAGCAAAAGTTCAATTTTATAGTTTCCGAAATATGGTAACACTTTCTTTGACCCAATCCAAAAAGTACGTTTTTACAATTTTGGTACAATGTTGAATTTTTTCAGATTTTTCACTCAGAAGTATTAAATTAAGTGCTTTTGACAAAAAGTACTTTTTGTAAATTTTTAATCCGTTTTTGTTTTTGAAATAATCAGTCCAAAGAAAATATATTTAGAGACTTTTGACTCACCTAGAAGTCGAAAACCAACCACAGGTCAAAAAAATACTTTTTCAACAGTTTTGATCTTCTTAAGAATTTTTCTTCAATTTACTAGTCCTGAAACTTTAAATCTTTTGGGACTACTAACCTACGACCTCTAAGGAAGTCAACTAAGATGGCCAAAAATTCCTTTTCAACAGTTCTGGTCTTATATGTTTGTGAGACTATGAATCCAAAAAAATTAAATTTTGGACTAGCGACCCACTTGGAGGTCGGAAGTTCACTAAGTGGTTAAATATCCTTTTTTACGTTTTTGTTACTTTTTTTTAATAATAAGTTAAGAAATATGAACCTTAGAATTATTGATTTATTTAGAGGTTGAAAGTCAACTAAATGGACAGCAAGTACTTTTTGAACATGTCTAATCCATTTTTGCATTTTTTTTAAACCATGAGTTCAGAAACATGAGGTTCAGGACTATTGGCCAATATAGAGCTTGCAGGCGGACTAAGCTGACAAAAAGTACTTTTTTTAAATGTGGTACTCTTTAGAGGTTTCGAGATTTTTAGTTTAGAAATATTTAATAACGTTAACAAAATGTACTTTTTCATATTTTCGGTACATTTTTTTTAAATTTGGGACTATTTACCTTAGTAAAGTTGGAAAGTCATAAAAGACGACAATATTCACTCTTCTTATTATTTCGCCTTTTTAAATATTTTTTTTAGTTTTAGGTATGAAATTAACAAAATAAGCTCACTACTCTGCGCTAAAGATGCATGTGACGTAATCGCTGATGTAAGCAATATTTTGATCTCGTTTACTATTTCGCCTAAAAATAAAATAGAGGTGCCATAGGCTGTTTAGTCGGTGCACTTTCGCTTACAACTAACTGCATGCACATTTTTAACGGAATGGTAATATACATATTTCGTGCGAAAAAAAAAATAAAAATGGTGCTTTTAAATTCATTTAAGGGTACTTTAATGGACTTTTTTATTTGGTAGTGGATGTAAATAAGAGTCTTCTGTTTACTTGAAAGTTAAACAAAAATTAATACTGAATTTTTTTCTGCCACATATCATATTTAAAATTTTGTAATTAAATTTTAACTTTTGACGTACCTCTCACTTGTAATCACTGCAGTCTTATAGTCTAAGTTCCAAGACAGCTCGCTTAAAACGTTATAGTGATCTTATTGATGATTACTTTAAGACATCGCTTGATTAACCGCTGACTATTTTTAAAATGAGACAAAATATTTTTCATTTATAGTCAGAAAGTTAGAGATTCTGGATTAAGATTGAATGGAAAAGTTTTCAAGTTTTTATTTTTGACCTTCACGGTACTTTTTATAATTTAATATATCTTTCCTATATTTTTAAAAATAACTTAAGATTTGCTTACAAAATAGGGGATTAATTGCTAGTATTTCATATTTTGAAAGTACACACAACACAATCTTTGCCTACTTTTGACGAATTTTCTAAATAGTTTTTAACTCGCATTATCATCCATCATTTTATCGTCATCATTACCAACTCAAGCTGACATATGTTAAGCTACACCATTAAACACACACACACACAAGTCACTTACACATCGGTAAATCCACGTGCATATGCAAAAGAAAATCTATGTGTTTGAATCTTTGACGACGACGATAATAACGAAAATGATTGTAAAACATTAAAACACTATTTGTTGTGACGTCAAGCGCAACATTAACCACAAAAGCAACAATAAAGTCATAAAACAATTAGTAGCATTTCGTTATAAACAACTTTTACATCTTTACATCTTTATTGCTCTTGCATATATTCAAAAGACAAGAGTAAAATTTCTAGACCGACTTTTGTTTTAAAGAAAATAACTGTCAAAATGTCATGGTAATTTTAAGATCTTTTAAGGTTTTAGTTACGCTGCTCTTTTCTCTACGCCCACTAACACTTACATACATTTTTGACGTTTGACGTTCACAACAGGATGATGAATTGAATTTAAAAATTAACACTAAAAAGAAAACTGTGTACTTTTTTGAAAAGAAATTGTTCAAAGATCATGTCAAATGGTGTATCTTTAAAATTACATTTTTTTCATATAATCGATTTACATTTATAGCTATAACGTCATACAATAGGTGTGTTCCAAGTAAGTTAAGGCATGTTTGTGCATATGAGAGTAATAACATGAGTTACTCTCTCCAACTATTTAACTTACCCAAATCTGCTGGAACAAAAAAATGTAATATTGTTATTGATGTTTCTTCCTTTTCAATTTTAAATTCAATTAGACGATTTTAGTCGTTGAAAGTCATAATCAAAACATGTGTACCACTGGTAAGAACATATGTCAAAAAATAAATACAAAATATTGTTTGCTGTACAAATTTATTACAGAAACACAACACAAATTCTAACGTTTTTAAATAATTTAGAGGAATTTTTAATTTATTTTTTTGTTTTAAAATTTTTAGCACTTTTTTAAGTCTTTCTAAATCAAAATTTTTATACATGTAAATACAAAACAGTTGATAATATTTTTTCATGCACAAACTTACTTAAATAAAAAGTTTGTGTAACTTTGCGTATGAACAGAACTGGAATTACTCTCTCATGAGCGTTCTCTCATGCACATTTTTTGTTATTTGGAACGCCTTTGGAGTAACTTTGTGCAATTTTCGGTAAGTTTATGCATATTTGTGCATTATATGGAACACACCTAATATCGAAGATTTTCGAAATCATAAAACATGGTGCATTTATTAAAGATAATTAGAGTTCGCCTACGAATTTGAATTTTTTGGATATTATTTGAAATTTCAGGAATAAGAGGAAGAGACAGTGATAGGGAGAGAAAGAGAGCGGAAATATATGAGTTTGTGATATTTATGAATTAATGACTAGATCAGCGTTGCCCAACGGGAGAGGATGATTTATGACAATGTATGGTTTGATTTTCCCTGTGTTTATAACTAAAAAAAACAATGCAATATCCCCCTGTGTTTGTTTGTTACTTTTCGTTTGGTTTTCTCTCTCTGTTATAGTTTTTTGTAGGTACCCGATTAGTATTTGTCCCCCGGATACACCCTTGGCTTACATTCGACTATAGATATGTACTTAAGTAAAGTCACCTATTCAAGTACACCTTAGTTTAACTTAAAACAAGAGTTTTAAAAACTTTACCAACGCGATCTTTACAATTTTGAAATAATTACAGGCGTAAATTGTATACCTGCTATGGTTAAGAAGATTAGTGATTACATGCGTTTAACCACATACTCATATACATATATGTGAGATTGTATATATGTGCATGTGTATGTTTAAGCAATTGTGACAATGACAATAACGGGCACTTAAAAATTACTTAAGTCAAAAATCAATTAGCTGAGGTAAATACCAACAAAAAGATTACTAAAGCGCGTTGGTTTATTTGTACGCAAGACATCTATTATGTAAGTAGTTTTTAATCTTTTTTTCTTGTTTTAAAGAAAAACAGCTTGAAATTTCCTTTCTATGCAACTACCGCCTAAGCTGATTACAATTACTGATAAAGACAATTTATGTCAAATTGATGATGTCTGAAAGACTTGAATGGAAAAGCACTTAAGATTAGGGGCTGAAATTGACATTTGAACTAAACATTTTGTAATAATTTTAAAACGCAACTAAAACCTTTTTTAAGATTTAAGAGATTGAAAATAAAAATGACAACAAAAACATATTTTTACCTAAAAATACCACAATTTTTTATTCAATATTTTTTTCTTTTGTTTTTAGGTAAGTCGTCTATTTATTTTTTAAATATTACAGTGGAATGCTCAGACTACTTAAGTAGATCTACCAGGTATGAAATATGATCGATAACATTAATGAAATTAAACAACAAATTAATTACCCATAGTAGACTATAGAAAGCATATTAATGACTTGATTGGCATTTAGAAAAATTTATCAATAATTTCTGATAATATGACTCTTTCACAAAAAATGTCAAACTTACTGTATTCTTTTTTATATAAAATTAATATATAATTTTATTTGTATTTTTTACGAACTTTCTGTTTTGGGGAACTTCTAAATTAACTTCGACTTTAAATTCATTATTGAAAGTGGGATAGCTAAGTATGTTAATTTTTATTAAAAACTTAGAAATTCAAAAGCTAATTATTTATTATTTTTTTGTATTTCCGATACTAGCCGAGTGTAATTCATTTTCGAAGTCAGCTACGATTTTTGTGTTGGTACTACTGTTAGGTGAATGTATATTTCTTCTTTAAAAAAAAGGGTTATATAATGTTATATGTGGATTTGGTTCCGTCTAAGCGATATAGAATTTTATTATAATTCCAGTATTCTATTTCATTTAAAAGATTATTTAAAGAAAAACAAACACAGTAGTACCGAATAGATAAAGTGCTGACGAAAAATCGTAGCTAGTTTCGAAAATGCATTACACTAGCCGAGTGTAATTCATTTTCGAAGTCAGCTACGATTTTTGTGTTGGTACTACTGTTAGGTGAATGTATACTTCTTTTTTTAAAAAAAGGGTTATATAAGGTTATATGTGGATTTGGTTCCGTCTAAGCGATATAGAATTTTATTATAATTCCAGTATTCTATTTCATTTAAAAGATTATTTAAAGAAAAACAAACACAGTAGTACCGAATAGATAAAGTGCTGACGAAAAATCGTAGCTAGTTTCGAAAATGCATTACACTCGCCTAATATCGCAAACTTCTTAGTTTTGAATGAAAATATCCATTCTAAGCTATAAAAGCTTTAATGTTGAACTTAAGGCCTAAATGAAAGAAATTATTTTAGGACATAGAAAAATTCAAATAAATAATAATAAAAATAATTTTTAGAATTTTCTAAAGAAATTTTAGAAATTTCTAATTAATTTTCAGACAGTTTAATTTCAATCTTAGAGTGTTTTAATTAAATTTTAAAATTCTGAAAGTGAACATATTTGAGAAATTTCATATTTTATTTTAAAACTGTTGTTTATGTCTATGACTTTCTATTTGCTAAAGCAAATTTGTGATTTATAATTTCTTACTTTTATATCAGAATTTTCAATTTGTAATTCAGAATTCAATTAGCAAATTCTGAAATAAAAGTGGAAAACTACGAAATAAAAATCAAAAAATTCTTAAGTAAAAATATGAGAAATATTAACACATTTTTAAAATAAATTTAAATAATTATTAAAGGGACTGAAAAGCTATTTATAAATTTAATAAATTAAATAGTAATAAAACCGCATAATCAAAAAAAATTTTGCTTAATTTGTTTTCGATAATAACAGGGCGAAGTGCCTATAATACAAAGTAAATATATGTTTTTTCATTTTTTTAAATTAAATTCAACGCCGATTATAAAAGCATTGTGTTTTGAAAAGGACTTAAGGTAATATATTTTTGCAATCACTGTACAAAGAAAAAGTCTGCTTGAAAGATTACAAAAAAACGCAAAACAGCCATCAAAGATAGTCAGTCGTCCTGTGTGACGATAATTGTTAAATTTTTGTTCGTCCTTAATATTTTTTACCCTTAATCTTCTTTTTTATTTTGAAGAGTATTGACAATTTGTCCACATAATCCTAAATACTTAAATAAAAACTAAAGGCAGCACAACAACCAAAACAATAACAACAGCAACAAACGGAAAAATGTTAAGACTCACATAAACACTTGACAAACCTTTTGATTAAAATGAATAGCAGCAACAAAAACAAAATGTATTGTAAACATTGCTGATTGCCACTTGAAATATTTTCCACATAAATTTAGTTTTAATGTGTATTTGTTTGTATGTATTTTCGCATGTATGTATGTGTTGTTTTGCTAAGCATGTAGTTAGTATCTGCAGGTATATAAATACCTTAAGACAAATGAGTTTGTATGTATGGTCGTTAATACTTGATAGAAGATCTAAGTTAATGTTATAGTGGATAAATATTTTCACAAAAAATTAACGAGAGAATATTTTAAACAGCGTGATTGGTTTCAGTACAGGAAAAGCAGATCAAAATGCATGATTATAAAAAAATTTAAATCATAAATTTAAACTAAAAAAAATTTTTTAAGTTTCTTTTCAGTTTTAGTGTAAATTATTTAAAATTTAAATCTTTTTTCAAATTAAACTTGGCTAAGAAATTGTCAAATCTTAAATTTTCTATGTTTAAGCAAAAAATTTTTAAATTACAAAAATATCCCCAAATTTAAAATACTAACAGCAGTATATTATAAAAGTGTAGTGACAGCGAGAATAAAAATTAAATAAAATATACAATAAAATGTTATCAAAACACACTCATCATCTTATGATCATTGAAGTAGAAAAAGAAACGAAACCAAATTACACAGCGGCACGTGCTATATATTGTTGCCGCCAAACCAAAGTCGCAGTAAGACCCTACACACACACATACAAGAAACACATACATGGGTATAGCATGTACATATGTAAGTGCTTCTAAAAATTAGGCAACGTTGCCAGGGGTAAGTTCAAAGGGACCCAAATTAAGGTAAAACTAAAAAGACTTTAAACTATAAATTTTTTTAGTAAAAAAAGTTTAACTAGTTTTAAATTACCACCAGGTTTTGAAAATTACAAACAAAAAAATTAAAATTAAAAAAAATACTCCAAACCCAAAAAAAGCGACAAAATCCTATTTATTTTAATCCGTTCGATGCAAATTGCAACATAACATAAAGGCTTTTTAATCTTCCTTTTTTTTAGGCATTATCATAGCAAAACTAACGTTGAGAGTAAAATTAAAAATTCATGTTTGATATGCGGTATTTTCACAGGAAGCCGATAGCTTTCCACAGTGGGCTTTAACTAACTGCGGAGTCGCGAGTCTTGGCTTTTGGATTTTTGCCCAGGAAGTGCTCCAGATAGAGGGGACAGGAAATAATGTCAGAAACTGTTTGTAGAGTGAGCACGGGTGCTGGCGTTAGCATATTTGATACGGAACATCGTGTATCATATAGATTTCCAGATAAAAAAAGCGTTTTGAGGCGAAAATTATGACAGTGATGGGGGCTACAAAATTATTGTGGAGAATGCGATCGGGGACCGATAACATGTGTCGATTGTCAGGACACGCTGAAAGCTTATGTCAAGCCAAGGCTTGTGAATAACTCTGAGAGCAAGCTTACGCTCTCAGAGTGTTCGTGACGATACGCAGTGTTAGGCTCTGTTGAATGCCGGGTCATAATGGCATTACTAGCAATGAAACTACCGACAATCTTGCCAAGAGCGGATAAAAGACTATTGGATTTTTATTGCAGTTGAATAGGACTTGGATTTTTGATATAGAAACAGGACTTAAAGGTAGATATATAGACTTCTATGGTCGGTATGTAAAAAAGGCACCAACTTGCTTCTTAATGAGAGCAGGAAAGATCTGAGGTCCAAATTTTATACTCCAATGGGGCTCTGCAGTATCAGTTTAAATATAAGTAAAAAAGATAGATTTATTGTAGAGTTTTCCAGGTTGCGTGAGGTTAGAAAAAAGACCAGTGGTATTAACTGTCTATAGCTGTAAGTCCGTTTGCAAAGGTAGCTGGTAGCGCGATTCTTACACAAGCTTGGTAAGATCTCTAGTTTTAAGATAGGAAGCATTACCGGATTCATCAGGCGTGAGTTTCGGTGCGTGTGCATATTTTAATAAACAACATCTTTTTTCTTTTCTTTTCATCTCTACTTTCCTTGTTTTTCTTAATCTTAAAAAACGTTTAATTTGGCTGAAGTGTTAAAAATTATTTAAAACCTAAATAATCAATAATTCTTAGAAAAAGTGACGGAAAACTGTTGGAAAGAGATAACTTGTAACTTATTTAAAAAAAACTTAATAGGTTTAGAACTTTTTATTTTAAATAAATTTTAGTTGACATTAAACCCGCTACAGGCAAAACTGGGCGCCGTACCTCTGTGTTTTCTTTTTATGCCTTCTTTTACGAAAAACTATAATTTTTTTTTAAGGATTGTAGTTTACTTATATGAAATAAATTAAGCAACCATTTAAATGGGATAACTACATCTTCAAACGGAATATCATGTGCGTGTCGTAATCTTTCTTTTATCATTCTTGCGTTCTACGTATTGGAGGTATGCGAACCGTGATTTTAAAACTACGATTATTGTAAATAGTGTCGGTTATCGCTGTTTGTTATTTTATACAAGCAAATATTTACTTTGTATAACATATCAAATATTAAGTAAAAACACCACAGTAAATAAGTACTTCACAGAAGCACCCAAAATTACTTCTTTGAATAACATCAAATTTAGCAAAAAAAAAAAAAAAGCAGTAACAGCTACTTCACCTTTTATATCGAAGTAATTTCCAGTGATCTTTAATTTGTACATATAAAACCACAGTACAGAAAAATCGTTTTCTCAAGAACGTATCAGAATATTCAAAAATAGTTTAAAAAGTGAGAACAAAAGAATATTGCATTAAAATTGTTAATAAACTAAATAAACAAAATTTGAATGGAGAGAGCAAAAAACAAATGAAAATATTTTTCTACCTGAATTTATGCTTAAAAGTTAATTTCTTTAAAATGCGACAGTGTTTCCATTAGATAATGAAATGTCTTGAAAGTAAAGAGAAGAACAAAACTCCAAAGCAAACACACAGATGTGATAATTAAACATAAACCTTAGCACAAGTTCATTGAACATTAAACGTACCATAAAATTGAATAAAGGCGAAACTAATTTATGAAAATGGTAACGAATTTACAAAAAAAAAATAGAAAATTAAAGTATTTGTTTTTTCAATGCAAATGCATCCTGATGGTCGAACACAAATATTTATGTACCCTGTCAGACATTTAGTTAACTTAAAACTAACTATTTTGCAACTAAAGGTGACTTAAACTTGAATTCCGTTTCAATTTTAAAAACTAACTACCTGGAGGTAGTTAGTCGGTTGTACGATCCACTACTTTTAATTACTTTAAGTTTGATACATTGTAGTTATTTTAAAATCATAAAATTTTTAGCTGTCCTGGGTTTAAGTCCCACTTTTATTTATTAAAATAATTTTTTAACAAATATTTTTACTTTTTTATCAAATAAAACTTGAAAAAACACAGCCCTAATAGAAAGGACACAGATGAAAAAGAGTCGGGCCAGTAAAATTGCCTTATTTTTTTCGTGTTAGGAAAAGAGGAGAAAGAGAGAAAGAGGGAAACAATGGAAATTATGTAGATATACATACTAGAGGCCAGCTCAAGACGATACTAAATAAGGCATCATCTCGAATTTTCAACTCATTTCATATACCTTACGTGTGCACACACAACAATAAGTGCTGCGTTGTATTGTTCGCCATCTCTTTTGTTTACTTAACTTAACTTAAATGCAAAATATATTCACACTTAAGCACACTTAAGTAAACAACAACGGCATATCAATTCATCATGATCACACATTGTAATTTCAATTCATCTCGAAACTTTACTGTTGATGGGTTGCTCCTGTTGTGTTAGTTTTAAAAACGGGGGTTGATTTTTAATGTATGTATGTAATGTAATGTAATTACATATTAGTTTTATATTGATTTGCCTGCTTGCTTGTATGTTTGTTTATGTATCTATTCAACATTGTGTGTAATAAACACAGTTTTGTTGTTGTTGACCACACATCATCACAGTATTTTTTTTATCGACCACACATCATGACAGTATTTAAGTTGTATCAACAACAGTGCATGACACCACTTTTTATTCTTAAGTAGACTACATTGCATCAAAGAAACTGTGGCAGCTACACTACATTACAGCACTTAAATAGTTTAACCGCACAATAACACAAGAATTAGAAAATTATGCGGTTCCTGAATTATCTTAAATAGGACTTGATGCAGGTCTCTAATACATACTTAAAGTATTAGAAATGAAATTTTATTTTCATTGCCCTATCGACTGAGTCGCTCGTGGGATTCGAAACTATGCTCTTGTTAAGGTCAGACTTGTACCCTTACCACTTGCCCACAACAATGCATATAAAACGTACTTAAAATAAGCCTCCATAAAGTAAACCACAAGAGAAAAAATATAACATGTAAGAAACACACCACTTCACAGAAGAGGTGTGTGTTGCTTTACTTTGAGACTTCTTTGGATAGATTTGCAGTCAGCTTTGTAGTCAGTTATAAAAAATTTAACTTTATGTTACAAACACATACACAACAGTAGGCTACCGACCAAATTAGCTCAAAATTAACATAAATGAAGTTGTATGTACAAAATTGCTTTGATGGCATCATAGCTACACGGCAACATGATCATCGTTGTAGCTGTGGCCAAATTAAAATGATTTCTATTTGATTACTTTACTCTGCTCTAGCGACAAAATCATTAGAAAGATTTAAATTAAACAAAAAAAGTCAATATATAAATAAAGAATTTTTATTTAAAAAGAAACATTAAGTGTGTTCATTTACAGAAAATTATCAATAATTTTCGATAATTATTACTAGTGAGTGTTCACGTACACAAAAAATTAGCAGCTAGAGAGACAAAAAAGAGCGTAATATGTATAGAAACAAAAATGTTTCTAATAATTTCTACTAGTAAAAATTTTACTATCAGAAATATTATGAATTTAAAATTGTATCATTGTGAAATTTATCGACACTGGTGTATGTATGTAGCCGCCGTCTTCAATATAATTAAGTAGCTACCTACAAGGTTACGATCCCAGTTAGCTGTCTTTGTAGTCGTGTAGCTGTGTTGCCTAATGTCGTCTATGTGTTTTAGCAAAAGTGAGTTATTTGTGAGTCGACTACTGTAGGTTCGACAGGGTATGTATACCTATTTCTGGATATAAGTGCCTGAGGGTGTATTAAATATCCTCATAATTACTTAAATATTGATATTTGCCACATTGTGGTTCATTTTAAGTGTAATCAAAAGCTTGTTTATTTGAACCATCGTCTTACACAATGGAAAAGGACGCCCTTATTTTTCAAAGGGCAAACACAAGGGACTTTGAACAAGTAGAGTAATATTAAGTAAAAAAACAAGCATTTCAAGGATTTTTGTAAAACGCAGAAATGTTTGTATATATGTGTATTATAGGGTGCGATTTTGTATTGGCTTTTAATTAAGTTCGTGGTATTTTGTCACAACGAAATGTGTTGAAATTTTATCCTCTTCTGCCTCTTAATAAATGTTTATTAATTTGTTTACCTTAATAAAGGAAAAATAATTATAATAATAACCTGCATTGTTGTTTTAAGTAATTTGAGTAAGAAAGACATTGTACTTAATCTCTGAAATATTTATAAAAATAATACAATTTTTAAAAGACCTTCTTAATGGAAATATTGTTAATAAAAATATTTTTCTGTTTACAAAAATTTTATGTAAATAAGATAAAGTAACAAAGTATTAGAGTTTAAGGTTATTATAAAAACGATTTAAAAAATAAAATAAAAATATTCTTTAAATATAAGTCAATTAAAACAAAAATGTGAAAACAAAAAAACCTTCAATTTCAAAATACCTGTATTTTTTTTTTAAGGACATGCCTCAACCACACCATCCACATTAGTTTGCCTTATAATTATTTTTTTTTGACAAAAAAATTTGTGTAATAATAATTGCTTTAAATAAACTTATTTTAAGCTGCTGTTTTTGTTTTTTATCTTAAACAACCAGGTGGATTAAGAATCCTGTTCACTACTACAAGGTAGGCCTTCTTCTTTAAAAACAATATAAATATTTATGTTAAATTTCCTTTTATTTAATCTTTAAGCAAATATAAATGTTGTGCAAATTATTTATTTAATTTCCAAGTAATGTTTCTGCATCCATGACTGTTCATAATAAAAATTATCTTTTTTCCATTTAAAAACTTCTTGTTATCATTTCATGACCTACAATTGACAATAAAGAAATGCAAATTAAAAAAGTTTTTCTATTTAATAACACAATAATAAAATATTAAAAGCAATAGAATAAAATGTAAAAATAATTTCTCTGGATGTAGAGCTAAGAATAAGTAATTTTTACAAAATATTAAATTTTTCTTCATTTTGTGTTTCAAAATGAATGCCAGTAATAAGTTTTTAAAGGACTTTTTCTTTTTTTCTTTTAAAAATAAATTGTTTCAAGCTAAAATGAGCTTAAGGGGTTTCAGAAGGAGCAGAAGGCCGTATAAAAACTGTATTCGGAAAATACTAATAACCCAAGCTTCAGTCCACTGGTGGTAATCAGTACACAGACACTACAACATAAAAATTCTTGAAAAAGCCCAACGTTTTCGGTATAAGATGCGAAAATTATAAAAAAAGCAACGAAAGATCGAAAACAATTTTGAAAACCCAATTTTTTGAAACCCACCTAGGCTACGAGGTAGCACTTGCAGTAAAATGTCTACAGGCAATGAGGGAAAGGGTTGTGAGTAGTTGTATATCAGGGCCATGCATTTGAATATACTTGATTGATATACAATAACAGTGAAACTGCAAGAACGTATACCCCAAATAAATCTCAGGGTTAATTGTACACAGAAAAAACTGAGTTGTAGAATCAGTAACAAATTTCAGAGAATCAGTAAATATTTTGTCTGGCTGAGGACCTACAACGAAAGTTTTAAATTTAGACAAACAATTTTGCAAGAATTTTAGTTTCTGTTAAAAAATATTATTGAGCGGGTTAAATATTTGAATTGTCTAGGCGAAAATTTTGTTTGATTTAAAAATCAAATAAAAATATTATTAGAGACTATTAAATAAATTGACTAAAAAAATAAATTATTTTGAACAAGAATTTGTCTGAAAATTTTTTTTTGTAGTTTTCTGTGTGTATGTACTACCCTGATCCTAAATTGATGGTGCTGATTAAATAAAGCCTTGAGGCACATGTTCAAACAAATGCTGCTACGAATGGCTTTAAAGCGGTTAAAACAACGAAACCTTCTTTGTTAAAAACCCAGCGGCTGAGAAAACACAATACATTCCTAGAAAAAGAAGTCCAGCAGAATATATTTTCTCAATTACGTAAATAATGTCTGAGGACCCTGAATAAATAAATATCTTTATTCTTATTAAAAAAAAGAATTAAATATCCTTTAATATATATTAAGCTTTAATAATTTATTTAAATTCAACGTTTATATTAAATTAATTTTTATTTTCAATTGTTTTATAATGTGCTTGACTTGCCCTGCCTTTTAATGTGTACGTTATTGTTATTACAATGCCTCATGGTTGTTGTTGTCGTTATTGTTCATTGCACTTCATCATTTTCAATAGTGGAAAAACAAATCGTAATTGTTAATTTTAGGGCGTATTATTTAACTGCTATAAATTAAAAAAAAAAAACGCCATTCAAATGAGCGTTTCCTCTCCCATTTTACAACGAAACATAAAGGATGTTTATGAGTGTGCTGTATAACAGTTCAATACAAGAACTTCTATAGGATTTTCATTGCTCATAAATATAAGAAAATTACAAACTGAAAATTTTAAACACAATTCCGCCAATAAATTAAATATTTTTTTCCAAAAAAAACTGGCGAAAGAAACTAATATTGAAATATTTGCTAAAGTAGGAGTTTAGGTGCTAAAAAAACAATAAAGAAAATGTGTTTTCGATGAAAAATAAATTTTTTTTTGAAAAGTAATATTAAACGCACTTCAATAATTCTTAAAGAAAGAATTTGTGCATGTTTGATCGAGGGACAGGTTATTTGGGGGGAAATAAATATTTATTTATGAATTTTTATAATCAAAAAGGATTCGTTTGCTCATTTCTGTTGCATTGGGCTTAAAACTTAATTCGATTAAATTGCTTTTCCTACAATTTTTATTAATTAAATAAAGAATTTAATCCTATTTGTAATCTCTTGTTTAATTCATAAATAAAAAAAAATGGAGTAAACAAATCTGCTTATTTTCCAAACGTAATTCCACATGGAAATGGGCCAGATAATTAAAAATATTTTTTCATTCATACTAAAAATTTTTGCGTTCATCTCTACGTTTGTATTTAATAGAAGTCTGCGTGACTACATTCAAATGCCATATAAATACTTTCGTTTGTTTTTCAACAACATAGTGTTTTTCATTCAATGTTAAACAAACTAAATGAATGAACCCACAAGAGAAAACAAATGAAAAACGACTCGAACGGAAAACAAAATATTACTCATACATTCATATAAATGAATACTGAATAGAATGTGTAAATATTGTTGTATGATTGGTGTAAAAAATTATTATTGAGCGCATTCATTTATGTTTGCAAATTTGTCGTTATTGTTGTTGTTAAAACATTCATTAACTCGAAAAAACACTTGAATGTTTTTATAAAAAGTCTAACTGTAATGAGACTTTGCTACGTTTTTGTATTTTCAAGTGAGTTTTATACACATTCAAAACGAAAACTGTAAAATGAATGTGTTTTTCTTGTATCATTGAGTGTAACACACAATACATTCTTTCTTGTGTTGTTACTGGTTTAACTTTATTTATCACCCATAGAATGAAAAATGTTTGAATGAATATCGTTTTCGTTGTGTATAGGCAATTAAATGAATATATTCATGCAGATGTCTAGTATTTATGTTCATATTTCCGTTCTTTACTGCATTTGCAAGTGCAGGTATATTAATTGTTTGAACTTTTATTTGTTCGTTCGTGTGTATGTAGTATGTCTGTTAGTGAACTTGTAAAGCAAGCATTTGTTTATTGATAAAATTTACATTGATTATCTCTTTTTATACACAGAGCTGTTTTTATGTTGGTATGTATGTGTGTGTGTGGCATTGAGTTTAAAAATTAAGATAAATGTGTTAATTGTTATACAAAACTAACAGCAACAAACAACGTTTTTTTGAAGTACAACACAGAATGATCTTTATTGTTGCACTTTTTTGGGTGCGTTTGTGCGGGTGCATGTGTGGGCAAAAGCATTACGAATATTTGTAACTAAATGAAAGGTACGCTTTACTAAAAAAAATTAAAACACAGTGGGTATGCAGCCCCCCGTAAATAAATAAAGTTTTAAGAAATTACCGATAGAGAACTTTAAAGCAATAATAACTTACCCCCTTATTTCCTAAAACACAACGCTCTAAAAAAAAACAAAATGTATGGAAAAATTGATTAAATTTAATTTTTTTCCATACAATTGTTTTTGTTATTATGCGTTGCGTTTTACGAATTTAGGCCCTTAGTTTCGAGTATAGAGTTGGCGAGACTGCACACACTTTAAATAATTAACTTTACTTAGGCGCCCTGCTACGCCCCATCATCACAACACTCACTGAATTCTAAAGGGACTCACTTGTATGGTTGTTTGAATAATTTTTGCAAATGAACTTTATGTTCATTTCACACATATGAAACTGTCACTGTGTGAATTGTGATAATTTATTTTTGTAGCATTTTTCCAATTTTGTTTGTTAATATATTGATGATGTGGTTGTCGTTATTATTGCTGCTGGTGTTATTACCAATGTTGTTTGCATTTTTGTTACTTTTGTTGTGTAGCTGTTGCTGCTGGCAAAAGTATGTGTGTTTTTGTTGTTGTGAATTTATTGTAAGTTCTGACAATGATGCATGTTGTTTTTTGGCTTCGTTTGGTGGTAAATTTATTTCCCATTGGATTTAATTATTTATTGATGTCTCGGGGGAAAACACTTTACTATACATAGGCATTTGCACACATACAGACACACTTTTACACTTTTCGTTTGCAGTTGTGTGCAAAGTAGCAAAAATAAATAAATATAGATGTAGTTTAATGACAAATCCTTATACGGATTGTGTATGTGTGTGCGTATGTTTGTGTGTGCGCTTGCATGTGTATGTAATAATATGTAATGTAAGTGTTTTCCTATAAAGATGATTATTTTCCATTCAATAATATTATGTTTATTGTAGTGCAAAAGATAACGTTAACACGGAAGACAACAACAACAATTGATGTTATTTTATTGGTTAACACATACAACCACCAAACATTATATCGTGTGTGTGTGTACTTGAGTTTTTTTCCGATGACACTTGATTTTAATTTATTTCATTTATCCTTTTTCTACACAGAGAAAATTGTGATAAGTTAGATTATTATTTTTGCGGACAGTCGTAAGGTTTTAGTTTTTGTTATAAAATATTATGACTGCTATCATATATATTCATACGGAAGTAAAATATAAAGATTGTGAACCTAATTATGCTACTTTTTGCAAAATATTTTTAACGAACATAAAAGAAAAATTATTTTGCTCTAATTGAATTACTCAGTTGGTAAGGATTTTTGTAGATATAAAGGCGCTCTTCTCTTTGTCTATGTATTCCTTTTTGGTGTTGTGTTTGTTGTTTTAGCTTTTGACTTAAATCTTATTTTTCTGATTTATTATTATTGTCGTTCCTGTTACTGCGGTTATCTTTAACAAAGAGATTTGACCGCGCGGAAATAAAAAAGGAAACCAAATTTAAAAAAAAAAAACAATTTTTCAAGAATTTCTTGTGCGCACAGCAGGAGTTGTTTTTTATTACCATTATTCTTCTCGTAATAATATCACGATCTTATCTGGTACCTTATGAGACACGTTTGGAGTGTCGTTATAATTTTTGGATTGTATATTTGTTTCATGGAATTAATTTTAAAGGAAATAAATGCATTAATTCATTCCACAATTATTGATAAGTATTTAAAAACGACAAGAAAACATTTTTATTTTTCTATTTACTTGACAAGAAAATAAAATAAATATTCCTTTTTATTCTTACAACTTTTGGACATTGGATTTTTAAATATTTTTGTTTAAAAATTTTTTAAGTTACTATTTTGTACTTCGTGTGTTTATAAATTTAATTTTCGATTAGTTTTCCCTAAATTTCAAATTCAATATTTAAATCCATTAAATTAGTAACTGAAAAGAATACTTTAATTTCTAAATCAAAAATTTTTCCCACTCCTCTGACTCTCGCTAAAATAATCTTAATCAAAATTTCCTTTAAAGTTTCTGTCATTATGTGATAAATTGTATTTCAATATTCCATTATTTTTTCTTTCATCAAAAAAAAAAATTTTCTGTAATATCTAAATACGTCTGTGTAACTAAATACATATGTCATTGTAATAAAACGTGACTTAAGGCATAAACATGTGCTTTAAGTTTTTTTTTAGTCAAATTGGATATTTTCTAATATTTGGTTACTATCGTGTGGGACAAACATTTCAGTACCTATGCTGATGACGTTATTGTTACCAAATTACAAATACAGTGATCTGTCTTCTTATTCAGTAATACTTTATAAAATTCCCAGCGTGAAATTGTCTAAGAATACCCAATTAACCAAATCGTCAAAGTCGAATAAAATCTTAACGATGTCTTTACGCTGTTTACGAATTTGTCACCAACGACATTTAGTTGTAGGTTTTAAAGGAATAATAATACTGACAGATTCATTATCGAACAGACCGAAAGCGCTTTGAGGGAATTTCGGATGATCAAAATATTTCACAAGTACTTTGGTATTTTCTGAACCACTCGAAGTTGAATTTTTTTTCTTACATATTTGGCTTTTATTTAAAATATAAAATTAAGCACTTCTAATCCAAACAGAGGTCAAACATACGCTTCGCAGACAAAATTAATTTTTTTTTTATTTTAATTTTTAGTGATTTTTTCCTTTTCGAAATGAAGAGTCAAAAAATTTTAAATTAAGGAAAACTGACACATACAAAGCTCGAAAGGCAACTGACATGACAAAAAGTACTATTTAAAATTTTTAATACATTTTAGCGAACCTTTTTTTAGATCTAGAAAAATTAAAATAATAACTGTTGTCCCATATAAAGTCGAAATACGAGATGTTGGAAAATATTATTTTTTTCAAATTTAGGCAAATCTTTGAGATTTTGCGTATAAAACATAACCCGAATGAGACTATTATACATATTTGCGTTTTTGTTACTTCATCGCATTTTTAAAATTTTTAGTTAAGATATAAAAAATAAAGTTTAATTGACCAAAATTGGAGCTAAAGTCAAAAGGTTGGTCTAAAAGTACTTTTTTCTGATTGAGGTGGTCCTAAAGTAATATTTCATAGTTTTGGTACATTTTTGAATATTTTCAAAATAGAAGTTTTGTTTTTTAACGTCGTGTTTTTCTGGCTTAAAAAATAATTAAAACTGCGCTTTTGAAATGGCACGTTTATGACCTGTTGTATATGGGCAATTCCATTATGACGAGTGTAACTATTTTACTAACAATTTTAATTAAACAAAGGCTATGATTTCCAAAGGTGTTCGGCTTTTTTAGCGTTTTATAATAAGTAAACCCTAAAAGAACACTATTTTTTATCAGAATATCCACTTTAATACTGTGATGGGTGTGACCTTACATATTTGAATTTTTTCAAATTTTGCTTTAAAAATCGTATTTTGTAAAATATTTTTAAGAACGGGATTAAGTTTTAAATTTGTATGGTAGTTTTAAGTATTTTTAATCAAACTTATTACTTAACTCCTATAACAAAAAACTAGTCTTTTTTTGAAAAAATCTTTTAGAAAATGTGTCGGGTGGGAAATTTTAATAAAAATACTTTAAAAGAATCACAATTTTTTAGTTCATGAATATTAAAGCCTGTTGAAAAACTAAAAGAAAATATAAAAACCAAGTTATTTATATTTATTGCAAGTTAGCGATTATCCAATAGTTTTATATTTTATTTCTTTTAAAGAAAAATTTTATATTACAAAGAAAAATTACAAAACATAGAATTCAAATGTTATTTGATGTAAAATAATAAAAGTCTCAGTAAAGTATTAAATATACTACAATATACAACACTTCCCCTGATTTATTACTTTACAATAATCAATTAAATAATCAATTAATTATAGTAACCAATCCTATCTTTGAAATGCACTTGTTATGTTTTTCACCCGGTAATCCTTTTGTCAAAACGTCAGCAGGCATGTCAGTGGTAGGTAGATATTCTATTTTAATGGTTCCACTTATTACGTTTTCCCGAACAAAATGATGACGTATATCCATATGTTTTGTTCTGTTATGAAATATTGGATTCTTGCTTAATAATCTAGCTCCCTGATTATCATTATAAATGAGTGTCGAACTTTGACTACCCAAAATTTCTTCCAAAAAACTTCTAAGGTGGATTGCTTCCTTTGTGCATTCTGATAGCGACATATACTCTGCTTCAGCTGTTGACATGGCTACAGTTCTCTGCTTTCTTGAATCCCAACTTATAGCCGCATTTGATAAGTTGAAAACATAGCCCGTATAAGATCTTCTATCATCTATATTTGCTCCCCAATCTGCATCAGCATAGCCGGTTAACTGTTCATTTTTTGTTGTTTTATAGTGTAAGCCAATATCTTGCGTACCTTTTAAATAACGTAAAACTCTTTTAGCAGCAATCCAGTGTTCTTTCCCATAGTTTGTGTTATATTGGCTTAATACGCTTACTGCATGAGCAATATCAGGTCTTGTTGAAACTGCTAGATACATAAGTGATCCAACTAGATTTTGATATGGTAAATTTTCTGTTTCACATTTTTCTGCTTCTGTTGGACACATTTCTTTTGATAGTTTAACCCCTGTATTAAATGGTGTTTTAGCTGGTTTACAATCTTCCATGTGAAATCTATTTAAAACATTTTGTATATATTTACGCTGTGACATGGTTATTTCCTTCGTATGTGGGTGCTGCTTAAATTCGATGCCGAGGCAAACATTTAAGCGGCCCAGGTCTTTCATTTCAAATGATTTCGCTAATTCTCTTTTTAATTCGTCCCATCTCTGCTTGCTGTTTGTTGCTATTATTAAATCGTCAACATAAATCGCAATTAATGTTATATACACGCCTTGTTTCAACATGTACATACAATTATCCGAATTTAATGATTTGAAATTCAATTGCTTAAGCTTTTCGTCTAACTTTTTGTACCATTGTCTCCCAGATTGTTTAAGCCCGTACAATGATTTCTTTAACAAACATGCTTTACCTTTGTATTTCCTCTGTTGGTCTTCTTCTAAAAATATATCAATTCCACTTGGTATCTTCATATAAATTGTTTCTTCTATATCGCCATTAAGGTACGCAGTTACAAAATCAAGTTGATATACATCAAGTTTTAATTGTACTGAAATAGCCATCAATAATCGTATAGAACCTATTCTTGCCACAGGGGAAAAAGTTTCGGTGTAGTCGATGCCTGGTATTTGCGTAAAACCTTTTGCTACAAGTCTTGCTTTATATCGTTCTATTTTCCTATCGGCTTCATACTTTTTCTGTAGCACCCATTTACAATCCACAACTTTTTTATTTTGTGGGTAGTCAACTAAATTCCAGATTTTATTTTTTATTAATGCGTCGTATTCGGATTTCATTGCTTTTTTCCATTCTGCGGCATCGGGACCACAAATTGCTTCCTCGGGAGTCAACGGAATATTTTGATCTATGAGATTTGCAAAATTTTCTTGAGTTTTATCTTCATTACTTTCTGCAATATTAAACAATTTTCTTGGTCTTCCTCTTTTACCAGTTTTTATGTTTTTCGGTCTTCCAGGGCCTCGTTTAGAGGTTACAGGCGTTTGATATTCTTCATTTTCACTGTCTACTTGCTCTTCAATTTCAAAATCAGCATTATCTTCAGAAAAACCGTAGAAGTCGTCCATTTCACTTTCTTCATATTCATCTTGATTTCTTTCCAATTGATTTTCATTGACATCTTCAGGAGTAACTGTCACCTCAATGCATCTTTTTTCCGAACTATCATCTTCGTTTTCAGCGAATTCAGTGTAGTTATTTTCTGGTTGATAAGTATTTATAAACTTAACGTCTCTTGAACAAATAATTTTCTTATCTGCTATATCCCATAATCTGTATGCTTTTGACTTTATTGAATATCCAACAAAAATACACTTTTTGGATTTTGAGCCAAATTTACCATTATTTTTATTTTTTACCAGCATATACGCTGTTGTACCAAATTTTTGAAAATATTTTACTGTAGGGTTTCTACCTAGCCAAATTTTAAAAGGAGTTTCACCATCGAGGCTTCTTGAGGGGCATCTGTTTCGAATATGATTTGCGGTTAGTATTGCTTCGGCCCAAAAATATGTACTAGTTCCTGATTGTATCATCATACACCTGGCCATTTCAACTAATGTCCGGTTTTTTCTCTCAGCAACCCCATTTTGCTGAGGCGTGTACTCAACTGTAAATTCATGTTTAACGTAATAAGTGGAACCATTAAAATAGAATATCTACCTACCACTGACATGCCTGCTGACGTTTTGACAAAAGGATTACCGGGTGAAAAACATAACAAGTGCATTTCAAAGATAGGATTGGTTACTATAATTAATTGATTATTTAATTGATTATTGTAAAGTAATAAATCAGGGGAAGTGTTGTATATTGTAGTATATTTAATACTTTACTGAGACTTTTATTAACATACCTTTGTTGCGGTTGATTTTTCGACCAACAATCTTTAGCTTTGTGCCCGATTTTCCCGCAGTTGTGACAAGAAAACTTAGGTTTTTCACCTTTGTTGTGCTGACTGACATCAGTTTTAAAATATTTCTTATTTTTGTTCTTGGCGAACATTGCATCAGACGATTCTTCACAAATATTCCTTTTTCGGGCCTCATATTCTTCCAAAAGTTTAATTTTTAAAGCCTCAGGATTTGGTAGTTTTTCCTGAGTTTCAATTGCAATCCTAAATGACTCGTACTCATCAGGAATACTATATAAAAGTAGGATTGTTAATAAATCGTCAATAATTTCTAATTCCATTTCATTTATTTTATCAACAATATCAAAAAACTTTCTTATGTGGTCTCTTATATCATCCCCATTTCGCATTTTTAACAAAACTAAGCTCTTGAGTAGCATTGCCTTTCTTGCAGGTCCTTTTGACTGATAAATGCTATGTAATTTATCCCAAACATCTTTGGATGTCTTGCAGTTCTTGATCTGCTTTAGCTCATTTGTGGAAATTAGCAAAATTAAATCAGATTTAGCTTTTGCATCTTCTGATTCCCACAAGCTAACGTTTTCTTGAGGACTCTGCGGTTTTGGAAACATTCCATTTACATATTTCCATCCATCGTTTTTGATGAGCAGTGCTTCCACTTGAATTTTCCAAGTGTCAAAATTATCTTTACACAATGGTTCTATTTTAAAACTTGCAAAACTCATTGTTTCTATTTTTTTTTTTAATTCATTTATTAATTTATTTCCTTGTTTAAATCTTTTCCGCGCAGTTGCAGCGTGATAGGCCCATAACCTATTGCAAGTTAGCGATTATCCAATAGTTTTATATTTTATTTCTTTTAAAGAAAAATTTTATATTACAAAGAAAAATTACAAAACATAGAATTCAAATGTTATTTGATGTAAAATAATAAAAGTCTCAGTAAAGTATTAAATATACTACAATATACAACAATATTTCTATTATTTTTGTTTTCTATTGGACATAAGTTTATAAAAATTTTTTTTGAAAACGGAGAAAATTATTTTTCACAATTTTTAACCTTTTGACGTGGAATTGATCATATACTTTCTTGAAAGATTATGAATGATTTTGCGGCCATCTTAAAAAAAATCTCATTAACTATTTATTTTCATTCGATTTGACTTGGCATTTACGATTAACAATGCTTTTTTTTACTTATCGTTAAACTTGTATTAAGTTCGTGGTCAATTGGGTATTTATGATCGTACGTGTAAACTTTATGTGCGTATATTCTCTTTTTCTGCTTCCTGCTGTTTTAACTCTAGGAAAAACGTGTTTCTTTATTATCTTGTCATAAAGTTGTTCATTCAATTTCTTCGATAAGTATGTTCGCGTAGACATTTTATGAAAATTATAGCAAAAACTATTTTATTACAATCCGTTATATAATAGGAAATATTGCTTAGTTTCCAAGCCAGAAGGGGTAACAAAAATAATTAATCCTCAGAATCTGCTTTAAAGGCACAACCATATCTTATTGTTTATTTTTGAGGGATAATGCCAATAATGTTTCATGGAATTAATTTTAAAGGAAATAAATGCATTAATTCATTCCACAATTATTGATAAGTATTTAAAAACGACAAGAAAACATTTTTATTTTTCTATTTACTTGACAAGAAAATAAAATAAATATTCCTTTTTATTCTTACAACTTTTGGACATTGGATTTTTAAATATTTTTGTTTAAAAATTTTTTAAGTTACTATTTTGTACTTCGTGTGTTTATAAATTTAATTTTCGATTAGTTTTCCCTAAATTTCAAATTCAATATTTAAATCCATTAAATTAGTAACTGAAAAGAATACTTTAATTTCTAAATCAAAAATTTTTCCCACTCCTCTGACTCTCGCTAAAATAATCTTAATCAAAATTTCCTTTAAAGTTTCTGTCATTATGTGATAAATTGTATTTCAATATTCCATTATTTTTTCTTTCATCAAAAAAAAAAATTTTCTGTAATATCTAAATACGTCTGTGTAACTAAATACATATGTCATTGTAATAAAACGTGACTTAAGGCATAAACATGTGCTTTAAGTTTTTTTTTAGTCAAATTGGATATTTTCTAATATTTGGTTACTATCGTGTGGGACAAACATTTCAGTACCTATGCTGATGACGTTATTGTTACCAAATTACAAATACAGTGATCTGTCTTCTTATTCAGTAATACTTTATAAAATTCCCAGCGTGAAATTGTCTAAGAATACCCAATTAACCAAATCGTCAAAGTCGAATAAAATCTTAACGATGTCTTTACGCTGTTTACGAATTTGTCACCAACGACATTTAGTTGTAGGTTTTAAAGGAATAATAATACTGACAGATTCATTATCGAACAGACCGAAAGCGCTTTGAGGGAATTTCGGATGATCAAAATATTTCACAAGTACTTTGGTATTTTCTGAACCACTCGAAGTTGAATTTTTTTTCTTACATATTTGGCTTTTATTTAAAATATAAAATTAAGCACTTCTAATCCAAACAGAGGTCAAACATACGCTTCGCAGACAAAATTAATTTTTTTTTTATTTTAATTTTTAGTGATTTTTTCCTTTTCGAAATGAAGAGTCAAAAAATTTTAAATTAAGGAAAACTGACACATACAAAGCTCGAAAGGCAACTGACATGACAAAAAGTACTATTTAAAATTTTTAATACATTTTAGCGAACCTTTTTTTAGATCTAGAAAAATTAAAATAATAACTGTTGTCCCATATAAAGTCGAAATACGAGATGTTGGAAAATATTATTTTTTTCAAATTTAGGCAAATCTTTGAGATTTTGCGTATAAAACATAACCCGAATGAGACTATTATACATATTTGCGTTTTTGTTACTTCATCGCATTTTTAAAATTTTTAGTTAAGATATAAAAAATAAAGTTTAATTGACCAAAATTGGAGCTAAAGTCAAAAGGTTGGTCTAAAAGTACTTTTTTCTGATTGAGGTGGTCCTAAAGTAATATTTCATAGTTTTGGTACATTTTTGAATATTTTCAAAATAGAAGTTTTGTTTTTTAACGTCGTGTTTTTCTGGCTTAAAAAATAATTAAAACTGCGCTTTTGAAATGGCACGTTTATGACCTGTTGTATATGGGCAATTCCATTATGACGAGTGTAACTATTTTACTAACAATTTTAATTAAACAAAGGCTATGATTTCCAAAGGTGTTCGGCTTTTTTAGCGTTTTATAATAAGTAAACCCTAAAAGAACACTATTTTTTATCAGAATATCCACTTTAATACTGTGATGGGTGTGACCTTACATATTTGAATTTTTTCAAATTTTGCTTTAAAAATCGTATTTTGTAAAATATTTTTAAGAACGGGATTAAGTTTTAAATTTGTATGGTAGTTTTAAGTATTTTTAATCAAACTTATTACTTAACTCCTATAACAAAAAACTAGTCTTTTTTTGAAAAAATCTTTTAGAAAATGTGTCGGGTGGGAAATTTTAATAAAAATACTTTAAAAGAATCACAATTTTTTAGTTCATGAATATTAAAGCCTGTTGAAAAACTAAAAGAAAATATAAAAACCAAGTTATTTATATTTCTATTATTTTTGTTTTCTATTGGACATAAGTTTATAAAAATTTTTTTTGAAAACGGAGAAAATTATTTTTCACAATTTTTAACCTTTTGACGTGGAATTGATCATATACTTTCTTGAAAGATTATGAATGATTTTGCGGCCATCTTAAAAAAAATCTCATTAACTATTTATTTTCATTCGATTTGACTTGGCATTTACGATTAACAATGCTTTTTTTTACTTATCGTTAAACTTGTATTAAGTTCGTGGTCAATTGGGTATTTATGATCGTACGTGTAAACTTTATGTGCGTATATTCTCTTTTTCTGCTTCCTGCTGTTTTAACTCTAGGAAAAACGTGTTTCTTTATTATCTTGTCATAAAGTTGTTCATTCAATTTCTTCGATAAGTATGTTCGCGTAGACATTTTATGAAAATTATAGCAAAAACTATTTTATTACAATCCGTTATATAATAGGAAATATTGCTTAGTTTCCAAGCCAGAAGGGGTAACAAAAATAATTAATCCTCAGAATCTGCTTTAAAGGCACAACCATATCTTATTGTTTATTTTTGAGGGATAATGCCAACCTCTTTTTTGGAAGCATTATTTCCAAAAATAACAAGTTAAAAATATTTTTCTCAAATAAATCTAAGTCAATCCTTTTCGAAGCAGCAAAATTTTTGTGTTGTTCTTTTTTATTTTCAAATTGGTATAAATTCAAAAAAAATTCTTAAAATTTTGTTTTCCATAAAGTCCTTTTTGGTTCAATTTTAATTCTTTTAATCTTTCAAAGAATAGTTTTCATTGAAATCACAAGCGATAAATTTTTAAATTCAGTTTTTGTAAAATATAAGCATAAAATACATCAAAAGTTTTACGCTTTGCTAACGAGCTTCTGAGGATTATTAACCACTTTGTCTTTTATACGACATTTATAAAACTTTGCACAAAGACATTTAATTATTTTCGTATCTCTCTCGTTTGCAATATTTAATTTTCCTTTGAGAGCTATATTGCATTTTTGAAAATTTATTAATTAACTTTTAATTAGAGCAAAACAACCACAACATTAATAAGCTCAACAACAACAACAAAGAGTAAAAAAAAATACAACAACCTTCAGCAAACAAGAGTGAAAAGCAAATTCAATTTAATTTTCTTAATTGCATGTTATGTCCAATGCTCTAACGAGACTAATGCATACACATACACACACACATACTTCAGCTCTCTTCTGTCGACATAAAGTCAAACATTTCTTATTATATTTTCCACATTTGTCATGCATATGTATGTGGAGTGTTATATAAAAGACAGCCCAGAGTAATAAATGCAATTTATATGTTCGCCTCTGCTTTAGAGTTTTTCATTACTTTTAATATTTTCGATTTAGAAACTCAGCACTTAAACATATTCATACCAACATACAGACATATGTTCATAACTAACAAGAACTTGTTTATTCAAACTTTTTACTTATAACGAAAGTCAACCAAGCATCCTGTTTTATAAAACTATTTTAAGTCTAAAGCATAGGATTTGTTTGTTTACTATGAAAGACAGAAATGCAAGTGCTTTGCAAACATTTACGTTCTTTGGAACATAAATACACACACAAACACACACTTATAGTTTGTAGTTGGACTTATAAAAATCTTAAATTTTACAAACAGTTTTATATTTTATAAAGTTAAATGCATTTTAAATACTTGTTCTCAGCATCTAAAAGCAAATTGAATATTTTCCATATGGAAGAATCTCAAGATACACACATACAAACATACATACATTAAAATATTTAAAATAAAATATTTTAAAGTTACAGAAGGCTGGGTGCATTTAATAAAAACTTCACAGCTTATTGAGTTCACAAGGTTAAGAAGACTAGGAGACACAATGTGAAGGCCAAACGAAAAAAAAACAACTAAAAAGGGAAAATTGGTCCTTTAGTTCACATTCATCAGGTGGTATCAATTAGAAATTAATTAGATCATGTCTCTTTTTTTAAGGACTTTTTAGTCGTTAACATATTTTTTGCGCCTAAAAATCTTTCTTTTCTTCCCCTGTTTCTCGAAAGTCTCTGCAAAAGTAACTAAAAAGAAGTCCTACTCTCCTGCTGTGCCTAACAAATCGGTAGTGTTCCAAAATTTTGGCCAAAGTTTCTTACAGATTTTGTCCCCCTTAGTGTATAAGAGACTCGGATCATCTTGAATTCAACCTTAGCAATTGTATCTGTCTCTTTTGTAATTAAGGACACTAGTTTGCGCATGGGGTTTCTTGTTAATGAGCGATTCTAGCCTTCCTGCAGACTACTCTACAAAAAGAACTGATTTTGTTACCGCCTTAAATACTCAATTGGCATTATGGGTACTACATAAGGTCACAAGTTTAACTAAAGCACGTTTGCATACATACATCTTGCCTTCGCAGCTCTTTTACTAATGACTCCATGCTTCTTCACGCTGCGACTTATAAAAGTAGAAACCATGTATCTTTTTATGAGCAGCTTCAATTCCATTTAAGAATTTTTTGTGGAGAAACCGTTTCCTTGGTTTAACTCGCTGATTCTTTTCAGATTCAAATCCATACAGCCAGAAATGGAATTTCGCCACTGGCGTAGGCGATCGTTTTTAAGCCTAATGACTCAATGACCCTAAGCAATAATTAAAAATAAGGCTCTACAATAACGGCGGTACTAATCCTTTCTGTGGAGATCCCCTATTCGCTGACCTGGCGATGTCGGTATGTCCCGTAATGGCACATATTATTCTGCACTTCAGTAGGCTGGGAACAGATCCAAATAAAGGATTGTAAGCCCCTACCTTACGTACTCTCCTAATGACCAACGATGGATTACTATATAAAGCACGCTCTAAGTCCAAAAAGAGTACCAATATGCAGTACTTAACGCAATTTATCTCTTAATATAACCAAGGAGTTTAGAACTATTTTTCCTGATTCAAACTGGAGAATAAATAGTTTGTTTATCTTAGGTGGGCCTTCCACGCCGCAAAAGAAACTTCTTCAAGTGCCCTGCTAAGAACTTAGCTTCCTTAATCCTTTCCACTCAGTTCCCTATCCGCATTCATTAGTTTTCTGCAATTTTTCAAGCAAAGGATCACCTAGATGGGTTTTTCTTGACCTCTGAGGGCAGAGGGCAAAACAGTAACATGGAATTGATATCAAAATTGAAAAGCGATTTTTTCTTCTCGGTCTTTGAAAGCTCGCACACTTTAACGTTATACAAATCACTTAAGGCACCAATTGAGTGAGTATTTGAACAAGAGTGGGTAGAAAAATGATTTAAAATTCGGTAAAATCCATTTAAGTAAGGTTGAGTTTATCAAGTGGAACGTAACAGCTCATTGCTTGCTTTGCCTTTTTAGAAGCCCACTACCTAAGAATTTGGTTTTTCTGCTTGAATCGCGGCTCGTAAGATATTTAAACTATCAGGAAGCTTACTGGGCTCTTTTATGCCCAATTTAAGGCAGTAGACCACAGAGCAAGGCCCCCTACGCTCTCCCATCAATTTAAAGTTTATCAGTCATAGTCATATCAAATTCCTCTACTTGGAAACAAAAATTTCCACCTTGACCACGTAGCTTTTTGTTAACTGTTCTGAGGCCCCATTTGAACTGCGATCATCTTTGCAAATCTTTTGATAAGCTTTTAGTCCCTGATAATATTCATTGATGCAACAGATACCGCAATGGGAGACATGGAGATTCAATGGGGGCATTTTTCACCCTCTTCTTCACTTCGAGCTTCTATGAGATTTTGCTATCAAAGTACTTTGTATCGTCTATGGACCAATCTTTGTTCTTCTTTTGAAGAAAACTGGACTGTTGCTATGTTATCACTGACAGCTTTAGCTTCATGAAAATGCTTCTTGCATTTCAGCGCTTCTCAGATAATATCTATCAGAAGATCCTTTAACTGATTGGCATTAGTCACAAACTTTCCCTTCATATTTAAGCATTGCTTTGCATTTAACTTTTTTTGCAAAACCCGTTGGGACTTTCAACAGCAGCTTACGTCGCTCCTACTTTCATTGGTCGTTAAGCATTTATTGCTACTTGTATTGACAGTATAGTTTTTTCACATTTTGCTCTAGTTGTTTTTATTTTATTCTTTTTTAAATTTTAAGCTTTTAACGTATTCCCAGTAACCTGGGTTTTGGCTTTATATATGCAATTTTTTTAAAATTTTCTTGTGTATCATTGCATTTAGTGTTTTTTCAATTGCCGCTGCGTCTTCTGTTCACAGGAAAACGAAATGCAAGAAACCTTAAAACGCAAAGTTTTAGTCTCACAATCCTGTCATAAGCAAGTTATTGTCCTTATGCAATTGAATTTAGTTGATCTATGAAGTAGTGAAATGACATTTCCGTTACCAATTAGTGATGCTTCGTATAGTAAAAATGTAAGCGCATCATAGCATCATTTGGAAATGTTTTTAATTAAGTTTTTGGAATTCGAGTGTTGGTGATTTGGTTGAGGTGTTTGCAAATGTGTGAGTAGCTGGTAGATTTTTTCTGTCCCTACTTGCATTGCTGGTGTAAACTAAGTTTTTTTTTTTGGTTGACTTTTTAAAAGTTAAAAATGTTTGCAAAATTGGTAAAATTAATATGAGATAGAAAATAATTTTTTTTTTTGCAGAAAATTAAATTCATATTTTTTTCGATACAATTAGTTGTGGAAACCTTAACAAATTTGACAAAAAATAATTTAGAAAAATTATTATTTTAATGCCGTTTCTAATAATTATTAAACGAAAGTGTTTTCGAAAAATTTAATTAAAGCGAAAAAAATTTTGTTTTCTTTTTTTTTTGTTTCTTATATTATTACATACATATCACTCATTTACTTCAAAAGGGTTATAACTCAAAAAATTTTTTCCTCAAAAAAAATGAGTTTAAGATTTTCGGGTGTCTCTTAATTTAAGTCTATTAGAGTACCCCAAAGGACTACCAAGAAATCTAGTGATATGAGTATGTCTGTATATCTCAAATATTATTATTTTGAAAAAATATACTATTTAAAATGAATTTAAAGGATACGAAGGTCAACCAATATTTTGAATTAAAAAAAATATTAATGGGAATTTTCTTGGACGAGGAGATATCTCTTATTTTCTCCGCTGATCAAGTTGATACTTAAAATCAAGGATTCAATAGCGTATATAGGGGCACTTTTGACCGTTCTCAATAAGGCAATGCGGTGAATCATCTTCCCTTTGAGTGTGGCATTAAATAAGGTACTTGGGGTGAACTAACGGCATATGAACACAAGGCAACCATTAATTTATTTTTCTGTCGTCCACCACAAATATCAGAATAAAATGTTTTTTGTTTTCAATAGCACTGACGAAACTGTCAATAAATTCCAAAACACCAATGTCGAATTCATAACCTCATGATTGTTTAAAAATAATTTTAAAATTTATTTGAATTTACTATAATATCGTATCATTTTAATTAATAGAAGCTGCTTTGCGCTTAAGCTGATACATTTATCTTAACTAATGACCCATTACTTTTAATACGAAGTTACGATTTTTACCAAACTCACATTTAATCGAAAACAATGGCATAAAACAAAATACAAAATTCGACAAATAATAATTTTTTTCAACAACTCAGTCACATATGGGCAATTCCATTGTGACGTATGTAAACATTTTGCTCACATTTTTGCTTATAACTCAAAGAGTTAAAAGTTTTGGTTTGGAAAGAGGCTATGGTTTTCGAGGATGGTATATCTTTAAGCTAATAACAGTAAGTATAAACTTGAAGAACATAATTTATGTTCATAATAATCCCATGAAAACTGTGACGGGTATGACCTTACCAATTTTAATTTTTAAGAATTTTAACTTTAGTGTCGAGTTTTGTAAACTATTATTAAGAAGGGGTTTATTATTTTTGGCTTTAACTTTAGTTTAAAGTGTTGTTAGTCCTATTTGATTCATTATTTCTACAAAAAACTATTTTCTTAACGAAAAACCTTTTCCTAAATTTGACGGTTGTGACATTATCACCAAAACGTAAAACAAGAGCCGTTTGCTTAGTATTGGATCGTTTTAAGCTCTTGAAAAATAAATAAAAATTAATAATAAAACAATTTCTATATGTAATTTTTTTAATTTTTTTTTTATTAATTTATGTGGATTTGACCTAATGTTTTGTTTAGTACAAACCAAATTTAAAATTTTCCATACTATAGTTACAGCATAGAATAATACAGTTTAAGCAAAAGTTGGCAACACGAAGTATATAATTACCTTTCACGAAATTTATTGCAATAAAAAAAATTCACTCTGTTTTTAAAAGAAAGGCGATCTTTATCCTTTGACAACTCTTAAGCAACTGTGATGTGCCGTTATTGTGCTTAAAAAGTATAACGTCACATCAAATGCAATCAGGGCACATTTTCCTTTCAAGCAACCATTTTTATAGGAATCAAAGAGAATTTAATATATAGTGCAGACCATGACGATTCGAAAATTTCTGCATAACTAATTCAAAATATAGTTTTTTGAGTTATGACTCTTTTTAAGTAAATAAGTGATACATTCATGATTGGTTTTTTATAAAAAAAAGGCAGATAACCTAAAACAATTCTTGTACATACATGTATACATAAATATGTATGTGTGAATATAAGGAAATTCCATATCTTATGATGGCATTCATGTAAAAATTACATAAATTGAGTTCCTCGAATAATGAAAATCAGTGATAAAGCCCCAAAGACAGCAACACTTTTCTTTGCATGTATTTTCTCGCAAAAGAATTAAAGTTTGAAAACAATATTTTCTTGGGTGTGTATATATGTGTCCTCAGGTTAAGGTAAAATTATGCTTAAAACGTATTTGTTTTTATTTTTTTCTTTATAATACTGCTGCCGTATTAGTGAGTGGTAATAAAGTTATATGGTGGATGCAACTGTACAAACTGTTTCCCATCCTGTTTTGCGTAACATTTATGTACCGGCATTAAACACTTAATGAACCTGAAAATTAAGCAAATCAAAATCAGTGCCAATATTATGGTAAGAAAAAAATTACCAAAGGCAAAATCTTAAAAAATTACTCAGGCAAATAATGCACACTGACTTTTACATGGAAAAGTAAATTGGAATTATAAATGGTAAGTTGTTAAGACAGTCTAATAGCTTGTTCACACGGGAATTAAAATGCGAGGTTCGCTCTCTTTTTCACGGTTTGCAACCATATCATGGCTTAAACTACATGGTTATCCATGTAAAATTTTGAAATCAAATTTCGTAGGTTTGTCTTTAAATCTTGTGCGAACCGTGAAGATGTTTTAATCATCTCAAACAAAAAAAAAATGCACATAAAAAGCGTGTATAAATCTTCTGCATAGAATAAAATTTTTTTTCAATAAAAACGAAATTTTTGTTAATAGGGAAAAAGGAAAGACGATCACTCTATAGGTAAAAGGAAAAGAGAACAAGAGTGCGGTCCGCTAGAAGTCCAAGGAAGTCAGTAGTCATAGGCGCTGAATCACCTATCTGCTCAGGCACCCTTGATCAAACCTATGAAGTTCCCAGCCCCCAACCAGGGACCTCACAAAGTTCATCTAAGAAGTGCTTTCCCAACCAACTTTGTCGGAAGATCTGCAGCAGGTCAGTCCCCTGTCTATCCAGCCTTGGCCATAAAAATCTAGAGATCCTGCAATAAGCCTTGTCCCTCCAGGTTTAGCCCATTTTATCCATTATCCAAGACCCTATTAATCCGTAATAGAAACCCTAGTGGTAGCCTTACTGGCAACAAAAGTTTTATTTTTGTTTTTGTCCTCGAAATGTTGATCCTGGAAGCAGCTAATATGCAGTTAAAGTTTGAGGATTTCAGTCAGGTGAGAATGCCTGCATTGAAATTTAAGTTTTTGGTGGCGTGGTCCCTCCTCGCCTGTTGCCTTGAGATTTTAGATGTCACAGGCTTTAAATATGCGTACAAATTTAAAAAGAAAAATCGGTGCGGTGGAGGTAAAAATATAAAGAGAATAATTTTTGGGGGTTGGCAACGCTTAAAAATTTTGACTCTGAAAGCGGTTAATTTCAAAAA
Source organism: Melanophora roralis (assembly GCA_963583895.1). NCBI lineage: Eukaryota > Metazoa > Arthropoda > Insecta > Diptera > Rhinophoridae > Melanophora > Melanophora roralis. The sequence continues at coordinate 118,434,513 of OY757187.1, forward strand.
AGGAAAAAATCAGATAGAAATAATTGTATTGAGACTTTTGTTTTCGTGGGTGTGGTCGCGCCTTCCTTGTTGTTTTTAATATTTTTTTTTCGACAGAGGCCCTATAAACGCGTACCAGTATTAAGAATTTCGTTTTTACAGTAGAAATACGTTTAGATTAAAAGTTTTGTGGTCATAGCACCTGTCTTTATGCCTTTCACACACTTCATGTTCCAAATTTTGGCTGATTAGTCAAGAATTTATAGGGAGGAAGAACTTTTACAACTTTTTTGCTATTTTACGCCTTCTAATGATATGAAATATATCTTACGACGCATAAAAAATTCAAATAAATTTAAAAAAATTAAGTAATTTCTCAATTTTTAATTTTGTTGCATTAATGCAGTACTTTCATTACACATCAATAACTTTTTCTGATCTTTTTACCTTAGTTTGAGCCTTAGAGTATTTATTAATTCATTTTATCCTTTAAGCAGTTAAAATAATTTAAAAGATTTGTGAGGAAGTGCGTTTGCCTGTCTGTCTTATAATATTTTTGTTTATAAATACGGATTATTTGCTCCTTCCAATAATGTGTCTTATGTGTGTGTGTGTGTCTTTACAGAGGAAGAATTTGCGTGACACGTGTATGTGTCTTTGTGTGCTTACTTTTCGTGTTTATTTATCTTATTTGTATCACATTACTACCCTTGAATATTGGCATCATGACAACCGGAAATATATTACAAATTACAACAATGATAAAACTAAGTATACACAGACATATACTTGAACTTAATACAAGCAATGACAGTAAATTTTAAGGCAAAAAGGATAAAGATAAGAAGAACAAAAAAAAAAGGTTTAAACACAAAAGCACACACAAAGATACTTACTCATACTAAAGACGTATTGATACACACACACACACCTACAAACGCTAAGCAATACATTTTACACCTGAATGAATATTTATGTTAACGAAATAATGACAAGTTAAACACGTACCTTAACATACATACTTAAGGTCCTTGTTTATTTTTGTGTTTATGTAGGTGTGCTTGCTTGTAGGTTTTAGCCCATATGTGTACCTGTCATCCATTATTCAAATATCTAATGGAAAAAATATAATTTGGTATTGTTTTGTTTAACAAAATTGTTAACATGTTGATACCTTTTGTAAAGAAATGGAAAAAAAAGACAAGAAATTTAATCCTTTACTCGAAACAATATCTAAGAGCAAGGAAAATATAACATGCAAAAAAGTCAACCCAATCTTATTAGACCCTATACCATTACTTGTACACACATACTTGATTGATACTTTAAAGTTCTATACCTTTATAGGCATTTTTATTTAGGGTATTCACAAGGTAGTCATAAAGTAATATGTCTTAAAAAAAATTAAACGAAAAAAATAATACTGTTGTGAGCATCCGCTCATAATTAAGTGTGCTTTTTTAAATTTAAATCAGCTGCTGGAGAAAACAGAAAACTAAGTTATTTTAAAAATATTTTAAAATTAATAATTGCGACTTGTTAATTATATCAACGGCTTCACTAAAGAGTTTCGGCCGCCCGGCTCTGGTTTCTACTGTTTATGATAAAACAATAAACACAGTTAAAAAAGTCTTATTATTATAGAACTTTTTTCTTTTAAGTACAACAACAATTTTTTTAAACTATTGTAAAATATTAAAACTTTAAGACAATATGACTTTAAAGCATACCGTTTGAATACCCTAATTATGTAATTTCTTGGTCCTAAGTCCTGGGACGCTAATCAATACCATTTGGATATTTAAACCAAATCTTTTAGTCAATCTTTAAATATTTTTTTTTTTTAATTTTGGTTAAAATGCTTTAAGAGAATTTTAAATTCTAAAGTTATATTTAACAGTCGATCTTACATCCAAACTAAGGTTTAGTAAGTCTTGATCTTCCAAAAAATTAAAATAAATTTTTTTTTGCGTATGAAAAATATTTTAACTTAGTATTTCTTTTTTCTTTAAGGATAGATTAAAGGCTCATTTGCATTCGTAAACACTTTTTTACATACAAAATATTTGAAATGCAAATGTTAACATGTCATCTTTGGTGGAGCAGTGTATAACGCAAAGAGCATAAATTCACGCACGAATTGATTGAAAATGCAAATTTCAAAAAGGATACTACTTACACCCAAAAGTTATCTACACAAACAAACACACACACATTCAAATATGGCAGTTTTCCAATGATGGCTTATGGTTCTGTGAGTTTTTGTAAAGCAGCGACGTGTAATAATTTCTCAAGCATTTTATAAGCCAAAAGCAACAAAATCCATTATTACTTTCCGGGAATATAAAGTTGTTTTCTGAAATTATTTACACTTAAATATCAATGCTTTGGGATAAAAAGACTGCCAGCCCCGAATCGCGCAAAATCAAATAAAGTCTTAACATAAGAAATTTCGGGTACTTGCAGGGGAACTGATTATTAGTAAGGCCACTTTGGCATCTTCATGCTGGCTAGTAACATGAAGTCCTGCTTTAAGAATGTTAAACAAAATTGGTGTTAAGACACAGTGCTGTCAGTCAACTATCCCTACACTTATCACTCAACTTAACAGTTTTACATGTTGCATTTTACAGTAGGCATTACAGAAGAAATCCTTAAAAGATTGTTTCTAATGGCAATACACTCTTAACCACATTGAGGTTTAGCTTACCGAAGACCATCTCGAAGCCTTTTAATCGTAGAAACAGAGGTGAGTGCTCCTTCATAAATTTTACGACGTAGGCTGTTACTGTGGTCAACGATGAATGGGGTCTGAGGCTAGCTTACTTCTGCCTTAAGGCTGATCGCTTCCCCTGTTGAAGTTCCACTAGGGCATTATTTAGGCTACAATCTTATTTACCCACAATACAAATGTAATGCCCCGCAAATTTTTAAAGTCTATTTTATTGCCGTTTTTGGTACGCAAGCCGGCCATGTTTCCGTTTGTAAAAAGTTTTAGAGGAACCTTAATATTATTCGGTTAAGAGTTTAGAGGCTCAGCAGAGATCCTGTCTACAGCTTGAGGTATGTCTTTTTTATACTTTTAATTGAACTCGCCATATTTAAGGTGAAACATACATAAACGATGTGTGGTTCATCCAAGTATTATCCAGGTATGCATTCAGTTAGTAGAGGATATCTGTTCCCAAAAATTTGTATCTGTAGGGCTCCTGTTGAACCTTGGCCTGTTGTTCCTCATATGTTGCCACTTCTTTCTTCACACTTTTCGGGGTCCTTGGGAAATTGTTAAGTTTCCTCAGAAGGCCTGTTTTTGTTACTTAAGCGATGCTTATCCACTGCAAATTGTACGCCTCGGATGCCTTCCTTTATTAACCTTTTTTGTCTCTTCGAGCATTTCTTTTCGCCTTTCTTCTAAGCTCGAAACGAACAGACTTAGTGCACCTCTAATATTTTTAACAGAATTATAATGCATTAGTTTGTACTAAAAATAGCTGGGGCCAAATCGTCGCATTCGATTCGAATCGAAATTTAAAAATTCTTATTAGAATTCCTATACCTAAAGCATTGGCAACTCGATCGATCGAATGAAATTTCAATTCGAATCGAATGCGACGATTTGGCCCCTGTTTCAAGTAATTTGTTTTGTTTTATCTTTTTTGAGTTATTAAGTTATGTCAACGAAAAGTTATTAACGATAATTGATTTTCTGTGTTAACAAACAACAAACAAAATACTATAGAATACTTTAAGGCTTTTTATTTATACTTTCACACATACATAAACACATACAACAACATTAACTTTAGTTTTGTCACATAACTTTTAACAGTTTTCTATTTTGAATTTTGACACACTTAGGGAAATAACAAGAAGTGTACGAGTGTACATTTGATTTCCAGAAGGAATTTTTTTGTTTTGCTTTACATTGTTTTTTAATATATTTTTTCCTCCCGTAAAGTAAAGACGTCAATATATGTATAACTTAAGTTTTTTATAAGTTTACAAACAGGCACACGCATGCCGTGCCTATTTGTTAAGGAGACACCTTTAGGTGTTAAAATGTTTTCATGCATAAATGATTGATAGATTTAAAGATAAGACAATCGTGTGTAGAGCCCAACTAGAAAAAATTTCAACTGGGATTCAAACCAATTTTTTAAACGTTCACAAAAAATGCGGATAACAATAACTTAGAATAAAATTTGTCACTGATTAGAGCCTATCGGAAGAAAAGCTAAAAAAAATAGAAAAAATCCAAAAATTCAAGTTGATGACAATTTTCTAAGGAAACCTTTTTTATAGATAAAAAATTGCTAAAAAAAAGGTGGATTATAATATTATACCAAAACTGTAAAATTACGGCTGTGTATAAAAGAGCTCAGCAAAACCCTTTTTCTATTAGGCAGTTCACAAACACGCACACGCATGCCGTGCCTATTTGTTAAGGAAACACCTTTAGATTGTAAAATTTTTTCACGCATAAATGATTGATAGATTTAAAGATAAGGCAATCCTGTATAGACGCTAACTAGTGAAATATCTTAATGCGATTGATAGTAACTATTTAAACGTAAGGAAAAAATGCGGAAAACAACTTATAAAAATAAAATTTGTTAGTGATTTAAGCCTTTAGAGAGGTATAATGGATTTTCAAGGCTTAAGAAGAGAAAAAAATCTGAAAATAAAAATTGACTACAGTTTTCTAAAATAAACCTTTTTTTGTAAATAAAAAATTGTTAAAAAAAAAGTAGTATTATGATAATAATTCAATACTGTAATATTACAAGTACAAAGCTCGGTGTGTAAAAGAGCTCAGCAACACCTTTTACTCTCAAGGAAGTCCTGTGTTATCAAATACTAATTTAAACCAATTCAATAAGTCAGACTGAAAAGGACTCTGCTGCTTCCCGTGAAAGAATAAAAGAACCCCGTGGATATGACCAACTCAATATAAATGAAAAAAAAAACAAGTTATGTTGCAGTTTTAACTCAAAAGAGTCTGATTATTTTAACAATTCATAACGTTTTTTTCATGAGGTCTAATTGTCTATTAAAAGTTAAATAAATTAACATAATGGGAAAGAAGAAACTAAACAAAAATAAAAAAGGAAAAAAAATAAAAAGGAGAAAATGAAAAAGAATAAAAAAAATGGAAGAAAAAAAAAACAAGAGAGAAAGAAAAAAGAAAAAGAAGATGAAGAAGAAGATAAACAAAAAACATTTATGTGTTTAGCTCGGTAGAACGTGCTTTAGGCTTTATACCTAAAGGAAGGAGTCGATGTAACATTCGAGGAGAATGGCTCCATTTTGACCCTCAAAGCTAGTTTATCTTTTTTAAAACGATTATTAATATCGTTATCAAATCTTTTAAAGTAGAGATACTGCTGTTCAAAAAGGAAAGACTATTATCTTCTTTAATTTTATAGCGGATAAGTAGGAATTTTATCACACTGGTGGTGTTGATACATTTTGAGCTTGCCTGTTCAAAGCTAATCTTTCACTTAACCTTTCTTCCTATATTTTTAATTATAAGTATTTTGTGGCTCATGCTAACCAGGAGGGGCCCTAACCTGCTACTTAAGGAGAAAAGGTGGGTTCTGCGGTGAATTATGGGGTATCTTACAGGGCACTGCGATATAAGATATATGACGAATAAATGAGACAGAAACTCTCCAAATTTCTACAGGTTACGGAGGGATGAATATGAAATAGACACTGGGAAACACCCTGTCTGCTACTGCCCTCGACTTCAGATCCACTGACAGAGGGGCTTAGAAGGGGGCTTCTTAGATGAACTCGGTAAGGTATCTGGATGTGGGCTGGGACACATCATAAAATTCTTCAAGGGGTTGGATGGCTGAATATATAGGTCATTCAGAGCCTACTCGCGAGATTCACGAACACTGACTTCTTGTAACTGCTTGCTGATGGCAGTCATGCTCCCTTTTTTATTTCTGTATCGGTGCACCTACAAATTTCTTTGACTTTCCTATTTCTCTTTCCGTAACTTTTTATGAAATTACCCCGTCAACTGGCTTCAAGACACCAGACTCCTTACCAAAATCCGTGTAGTGTGAAACACGGTCATACGGCTGGTTTTTGATTGAAGGTAGTATGCTCCAGTTTCTCATATGTTTACACGTTTGCGATTTCCAACAAGACACCGTGTCTCTCCGTGCTACTGAGAAACATGTCCAGTACATAAAAATAAATTGGAAAACTGTGAGGCGTTTTAAAAAATTAAATTTCTTCATATAGCTATTAAGCAATGTGTCTGTAGTTCCTTCAAATGCCGGTCACACATTGCCTTCCTCTTGCAGTCCACTATGCAGAAGATCTGCATGTCAGGGTCGGGCGTACAAAAGCCATAGTGAATCCTAATTTTACACTGAAAGTCTTGCAGAAAGTGCATTGGTATATTGCTGTCCTTTAAACTCTGTTCTTGGTGTAAAATTTCTTTGATAATTTTGGCAGATTTTTCGCATCGTTCAAGATGGGGATTTCACTATTATTAATTTGGTTAAAAATATTTTGTTCTTTACATTGCTATGATCTCGATTCATAATTAAATTAATCCTACAAAATCTGTGAATTATATTTCATTAGTTTTTGTATTTTTCATTAAAAACTATTTCTCATTCCCTACTAAACTATTTCCCATTAAATTTTCAATAGATTTTCATTTCATAGTTATTATTTTCTTACTGCATGTTTTTTTTTTTTGCTAAATGTTAAAGTCTCTGACAAGTAGAAAAGCTAAATGGCTGCCTGTTTCCGTCCGTTATAATTGTAGTTTTGAACAAGTGATTTCGTTAGCGAAGAAGCCATATTTCCCTGCCTCGTTATTACTTATTCGCTAGTCAGTCTGTCTGTCATTTAGGCTGCCTTTTCCTATTTGCCTTGCTCGTGGTTGGCCTACTTGTTTTGTAATTAAAAATAACAAATTTCTTAAAATTAGTTAGTGCTTTTAATTTGCCACGGAAAAGGCATAACAAATTTTAAATTTAATTTAATGTTTCTCTAAGCACACTCACAACCCAACACTTTTAGTTGTGTAGATAAAAAAAAGAAGGGAACGATATCATCGTAGCAATAAAATAACAAACCCTGACAACCAACCCAATGGCCCACTTATCAAACGTAGAACCGCCAAAGAAACCATTAAGCAACATGCTCTAAATAAATGAAAGAAGAGATTTCAGTTAACGAGCAACTGTAGCCCAAACGAGTTTTTCATAATGAGCATAAAGAAAATATAATTCATTTAATCCTCATAAGTATACTTCATATTCTATACACAAGTATAAAATATAAAATATAAAGGATAGACAGAAATACAATGGCAAGAAGACACTTAATTTTTGAAATTAATGCCAAAGTATAAAATAAGAAAAATAAAAATAATTGTAACAAAAAGACAAGTACTAATTTAAGTTTTAGTACCTCTCTAAGGATGTACTTTTCATTTTGACATTAATAAAAACCCAAATAATAGGTCTTCAAAGTATATAAAACATATGGAAAAGTATGAAAAATTCCTGGAACTGTAAGATGGGCTCCTTGAATTATTTTATCCTTCGAGCCTTACTCTAATCGTCATGTTATTTAAAAATTGTTAAAAGGGGTTTTCAGCAAATTTTTTAAAGAAAACGCTAGACAAACACAGAACTTTTTTATTATTAACCGGAGTGGCAACTCTTTGCTTATTCAATAGATTGAATCGAGACCCCTTAACAGTTTGAACATTGCTCTTACTTCAAAACAATCAATAACTACACGGGTTGTTTGCTTACTAATTTGAATCTGTTCGCCATAAAATGGATGAAATGTTCTGGTGCTAGGCGCTTCAACATGACTTGCCAAGCCCTTTTTGAGTACAAATGACAGATATAACAACAAGGAGTACAAGGAGAGTTAGAAACAAGTTTTCAACAAGTTTTTTTTTATGAAAACATTTTTTTAAGATATTGCAGCAGGTTCTGACCATTTTTCAGCCAAATCCCATTTTAGTCTCATAATACAAAGAAAACTTCTTTCGTGAAATCATGCGAAACGTGTAACATGCTACAGAGGACATAAATGCTATCCAGTTAGATATTAAATGATACTTAAGGGGACTACTACGAGTCGTCTGACCCAATATAACACCCAACGCTGAACTTTTGTCACGCGCCAATTCAGCACTGATCAGCTTAAAAATACGACGAAGGAAATAGAGATACACAAGTCATATTTTACGAAATATATCTGACGACTGTACGTGCAGTGCTTAGGACTGAATCTTCCAAAGGTGGATTAAAACAGGCCACTTAGTTTGCTGTCGACAACTGTGTATCAGGGAGATTCCTTTAAGCTTCGTTATGCAGGGTATTTCAGGCAGAGATTGTTACAACCAAATTGTCCCCCCATCTAAACTTATCCTTCTAAGAGCTCTGAGTGGAGAAAATCTATGGACAGCCAGGCAAAAAATTAAGGCAATCTCCACGAGCCTCAGCTACTTCCTAATTGTTCAAAACAGGGACTTATAATCCACAGTAAGGGTCAGAGCCACAGAGGTCTGCGTAAATACCATTTCGCGTTAGCCTTTCAGGATAACGTAGGAATTTTATGGCAAAGAGTCAACGAGGGTTATTCTGCCTTTGCAAAAGAGTATTTTTAGACTCCTTGCAGGGATGATAGACTCCTTGCAGGGATGATGATAGTAAGGCGACTGACCAGCAATGACTGCAGGGTCTGTCATGTACTTGGGAATAGGTAGACTATTCAGCATATTATGTGTCTTGTGCTCGTGCGCCTTAAAGCAAGTTTTTTAGGACGTTATTTGTTTCAAGGGCAGGAAAAAATACTCGTGGTTGGTAATATAAGGCTGCTGGCATTCGCCAGAGAAATGTAGTGCATCCTGGATTTCATTACATCGAAGTATCGTTACTTTTAGTCTTGTAACACGAAGGGCTTAAAGGGTCTATGTGGTGTCTTCAGGGCTAGCCATTTCAACGTAACTAACCCAACCTAGTCAAGCCTATTCTAGACTCAAAAATAGCAGTTGCTTCTACAACTCTTTTTAATTAGAAAAATTTAAGCGAAACCTCCCGCACAAAGTGGGGGAAAAATTGGTATTTTCGAAGCCAACAATTTTAAAGTATGGCTAAACTTGTAAAATGTATAGTACTTGTGCATTCTACCACTTAAACACCTTAAAATACTAAGTACCTAAAAGTATGCTTTAATTTTTTTAAGCGCCTTAACTGTATGCCAATATAACACGTACATACAAGGTTAAGTGAGTTATTTCATTTGCTGTTGCTATTTTGAGTTTTCATTTCTTAAGCATACTTTCGCAGGTTTTTGTAATTCTTATGAAAGAAAACTAACAAAAACGTTTAAAATTTTTCTAATTATTTTATTTTAAATGTAATTTTTTCATTAAAATTTTACTTCAAGCTAATTGTTTCGTTTTATATTTAAATATTATGTTTCCATAATTTCTATGCCAACAAAAATTACTTCAGGTTAAGCAATTTTATTTGCCTATTTTTTCTCATTATACTTTAACACTTTTTCGCCTTCTTTTTTTTTTATTAAATTCTAATTTTTTGGTTAATGTCTGCTGAAAATTTAGTGGTTAGAAAAGTTCATTATGAAATATGTTAAACGGTTGAGAATTTGTCATAATTGGGTTAAATGTTGGCGGATGTCGTTAGGTGTTATAAAAAAATATAAAAAGGTTTATTAAATGATTTAAGCTTATTTATGTAGTGACACTAAATATTTTCATAGCCTACTTTAAGGAGTTTAAAAAATCAAAAACTTTGAAGCAGCAAGAAGATTTGTCAGCTTATGTCTTTGCTTAAAAGAAATGAAAAATAATAAATAATAATTTTTGCTAGAAAAGATAATTCCTAGATCAAAATTTACAGTGGACCAAGTGGCAAGATTTTTGTTTAATTGTCGCTTTTAACATTGCCAGTGAAAGCAAATTCGGATAAAATAGAACGAACAATAAAAAAGCTAGTAAAATTGTCAGGAAACGACTCATCTATGTTATGAGCAAGTAAAGTAGTGTCTGTGTACTTTTTGAATGATAAAAATTTTCTTAAGACTGTCATAAAGCACCTTTTTTAACTTTTTTTTTAATGCTAAAAAACTTAACGTTTTTTCTAAAAGCCATAACCTAATTAAAGGATATCCTTAAAAAATAATGAAATGTTACTCTTTTATAAAAGAGTTTTAGATATTTTACTAGCATTTAAGGCTAATTGGAGCAAACTTTTTAAGTTGTTTATGAATATGTATTTCGTCCTACTTTCTTAGGCTGTCAACAAATCTTAAAACTTTTACTGTGCGTAAAAATTTAATAACCCAAAGGCCGCATTACACATGAAAACACTTTCCTTGCAATCACAAACTTAAACATCCTTTAATTACCAAAATACATAAATAAGCTTTAAAAAAGTTAATTATTTTAAAAATCTTACCCCCATGCTGAATTATTTCTCATTAAATACTTAAGAGTCTAAATATAAACCAGTCGCACGCTTTTCAAGCAACAAAAGTCCATGCAATTAAACTTCTCTACAAAAGTTAATAATTTGTACACAATGACCAATAATTATTTATCTTACTTAAATGTTAATGCCCGGCAAAGGCAAACATTAAATTCAGTTTAAGTGTCGAAACAGCAACTCCCCCTTAAAAGTATGCTACACATTTATTTTTGGTTCTACGCCTGCTTTAATTATACAATAAATTTGACCTTAAATTTTATTAGAGTTTTTTTATATAATCGCGCGAACTGCCATAACAAGTTTAAGGTTAAATGCGTGTCTTTAATCTAAAACATAAAGTAAAAAAGGAATTAGGCTTTAAATAAATGAATAAAATAAAAAAAATAGGATAATGTGCAACAAAAAAATTAATGTGAGCTAATAGTTATATAATTTTATGATTGTTATAAATTGTGATTTTCGTGCTTGTATTCTAGACTTAAATATACCTAAATATGCTAACAGACACACACATATATATGAATTATGCTTTAATGTACATGTAGAGCTTAAGATGGAGTTTGTGTAATGTTGGTGTGTATTAGCTATGTTGCGGGTGCTTATAAGAGTTTTTAAAATTTTTTTTATGTTGCTAAAACCAATTAACAATTAAACGTGAAACCGTAGGTTTTTATTGCCAAATTAATTGAATTCTACTACTTATGGAATACGGAGGTTTCCCCCAACGAAGTATAAATTTTTAGGCTTTATCCAGTTAATGGCAAGAAACTGAACCGTCAATTGAAAATCTTTAACGAAATGTATATCTTATTAAAAACCATTGGTTTATTTAAATCAAAGAAGTCACCGCGTTTTAAAAATAAATCTACTAAGACAAAAATCAAAGTTTTACTTAATCCTCCTTAATATCCTTAAAAAATTATAAATATAAAGTGAAGTTTTTAAGGTACTGCATTTCAGATTTTAAACTGAATATTTGAAAGAAAATTGACACTTTTCGTATTTCCTTTTAAATAAAATATTGTCTTAAATTAACAAATCTCGGTCTGTACGCAAAAAAAACATGGTTGAGTAAGGACACTTAGATATGATCGAGGACAATTTTATCATTGTATGCTAACGGAAATAACTATTATGACTGCCACAACCATACTATAGTTGTAGTAAATTTTTGGCGAAAAACTCAATTATAGCTATGATTATTATTATCATTTAATGTTTGCGGTAATCATTACTTTGACTATGGGTAACCAAAATCTTGATTATGTGTTATAATAATTATGTATATGATAACCCAAATTTTAGCAAACTAATGGGAACATTCGATGTGTTCTTCTTAATAAATGGCATGTTTAAATCAAGAAAACTTTGCACGACGTTATTTTTTATCTAAAAAGCAAACAAATCGTAAGCAAAATCTGAGCAAGGATATGGGTGAATCATATTCATCCTTTTTAATAAATTAATAAAACTCAAAACGGGGCTTTAATCATTGGCTTGGGTAAATGTCCAAAGGGACTTGAGTTTTTTAAGGCCTATTCTTTTAAAAATAACCTAACCTACCCTAGGCATTGACTTTAGTGCCCTCTAAATATCCTTAAGTGAAATGTTGGCTTACACAAACGAAATTGGTCAGGTTGTTTTAAATTTTATAGAAAACAAAAAAATATTAATATATTTATAATTATAATTTTAAAAAATGAATTTGTTATTGTTCACAATAAGCTAAAGCTTTTAAAATACTGTAATTCAACCAAAGCTTTCGAAATAACAGTTTTCAGCCGAATTCTAGCAAGGAAATTTGTATTTTACTATTATTCGTTTAACTAAAATGCAAGCTCTAATTACAGAAACTGTGCAAGTTGTAATCAGGAAAAGTTAAGCAAGAACTTGGGTACCTTCATTAAAAAAATTAGAATAAAAATTTGAAACCAAAGTGCATTAAGGATATGTGTACCTCTTACACATCCTTTGTATTAAAAATTAAAAAAATCCTCTTGAAAAATTCTAACTCTTATTTCGACAAAAATGTTATTAAGGATACGGAAACTTTCCATTTAAACTTCTTAATAAAATATTTTTAAAAATTAGCAAACATCTAATAGTGCTTTAATTCTTTTTATAATCTCAAAACACATATTTTAAACTTGAATTAAAGCAAGGATAAGAGCAGCTCTTCAAAGTCGTTTTTTTTAGCAAAATGTTGGCTTAAATTAGAAAAAACTTGTTACATTTTATACACAAACAAAATTCAAATTTTTGGTGAAACTTTAACAAGGACATGAAAATTTCCAAAATATCCTTTTTGTAAAAATATTATAAATATTAAGCAAAAGTTTGAAGGGTGATTTAATAAGTCTCAACATACCAAAATATGTATCACTTTGAGTTCATTATGAACAAGGACTTAGGTTCCTTTCGTGAACCCTTAAAAAAGAGTTTTCAAGGTGCTTTGATTTATTTTTACTTATGAAAATACAAATTTTGAGACCATTTTTAACAAAAACATAAGAATATCCCTTTTGTCCTTTTTATACAAATGTTGACAAATATTAACAAAACATTTTACGGTGTTGTAATTTATCTGAAAAGACTAAAATACGAAATATGAGCAAAACTTCAATAAGCATAGGGTTGCCCCCATATGTCCTACCATATTTCCTTTTAATAAACTGGAACCCTATATTTACATATAAGCCAATTGCAACCAAAAGAAATTAGCAAAATTTTAAAAATCAGTGTCAAAATTTACTTAAAAAATCAAATTTAAGAGCTTAAGTTGACTTTGATAAAGGATGAGGATTCTTCCTACAAGTCCTTCTTAATAAATTATAAAATTGAACTTGCCAAAGAAAGCACGGTGCTTTAGTGCGTCTGGAAGTACGATTATACAAGTCTTAAGCCAAATCAAGGCCAGAATATAAATATATATCAAACATAACTTTATATAAACCACTGCCGCGGACATTTTTGAAATATCATTTTTATATAAATATCTTGATTAAAGTTTTAATTTTTTAAACAAAAACTAAAAAAAATCCTTTTTCTGAGTAAATGAATGACAGTATTTCTTGACTCAAGTTAGTTCTAGAACATACAACTAATTTATTCGCATAAAACATAAATGACTCAGAGACATATCATTTAGGCATATTAATCCTCAGTTTTAATTTTTTTTATTGCATAATAAAACAACTCACAAACTGTTATTTGATCCAAATACTTTATTAAGGGTTTGTGTCGGCAATAAGAAATCTAACACAGTCTCCGCCATTTGAAGGACATTTGCATTAATTTCTACTTTGATAGCAGATGTCTTACAACGTTAGACAACATTTCTTTGTTAACCCAAGTTGACCTCTGTATATTTTTTGTTTGTTTGTAGTTATGGAAAGGTTTTGCAAAAGGGATAAAAAAAATATTAAGATATTGTGTGACGGCATAGTTTCAGTGGTATGTAAATATAAGGTGATTAAATAAAATTTATGCCACTTCTTAAAATGTGATATACAGTTGTTGGCATAAATTATGACATTAAGTATAATTTTTTTAGTAAATTATGCAGACTTTTAGACATTTTACCATATTTGTGCTGTAGACTTAAAAATAAATATTTTAATTTCAAGTTTGTTTAAGGTTCTTGAAGAGAGCTTGGGGAGGCTTTTAAGCCGCTTTCTAATGTTAAAATAAACAAATCAACAAGGAAAACATTTTTCATATTTTCTTATTACTGCAAAACATTAAAGGCCTTAAAGTGGCTTTGTCTTGATATAAGAAAAGTAAAAAAATAAGAAACAGACCCTTGTCAAGTAACTAGGAAGAAACACAAGAATTTCCTTCCGTTACTAACACAACTCTTAACACAAACAGAAATATATGAAAATATACATACAGAGGTAAAGCAAAACAAAAACCCAACAACACAAGCACATTTGCTGCCTATTTTTTGTTTTATAAAAATGCGTTCAAATGAAAAATGATTAAACGGCCATTTCAAGTTGTCAATCATCTTTAATATATTATAAGCCAGTTGTGGTTTCCTTTTTGCCATGCGCCAACTTGAGCTTTTATCATGAAAAAAACCTAATATTAACCGTTATTTCAATGTATGCCTTAAAATATGCTTTAATATAAATTTAATTTGATTTCTTATTTTACACAAGAAAAAAAAGAAAACTAGTAACAAAAGAAAATTAAAAAATATCAATACAATTTGTACTGGCTGTCATAAATTATTAAGGGATTTAATGAAATTTTCATTTAAAAACTTTTGTTTTTTCAAGAATTATTTTTGTTGTGAATTTGTAGCAAATAAGCTTCCTTTGATTTTGTTTAATTAAATTTAAATTTTTTTCTTTTTCGTTTGTTGTCATCCTTTTTAAAATAAATTTAAAACTTTCTGATTGAATTTTCATCCTAATGGAACGAGGTTTTTTGTTGCTTTAACCAGGAAACAATTCAAAAATTTTTTGGAAAACATCACGTTTTGCTGTTCATCTCATCTTTTTTCTTTCATATTTGCACTTTTTTAACTTGAAAGGGTCTTTACCAGCACATTCAAGTGGCATTTCTAGAGTAAACGAGTTGTTGGTTGTGCATGACAATCTAAATAAGTTACAATTAAAATTGTTAAACCTTTGCTCTCTTTTGAAGTCTTTCGTTTTTTTTTTTAAATACAAATGCTACTGAGCTTATGCAATGGTTTTTGTTGTTTAATTAAGCATTAGGGTATGCTGTGATGTAAATATAAATATTTTTATATAAATTAAAGTTGGTTAAATATTTGTTTTTTTTTCGCATTTTTGAAGGGAAAAAAGGCAAAAGAAAACACCGGGTAGCTTAGAGATAATTTTTATTCTTGAGAAAAAAAATTTTTTTTAGTTTTTTTTTATATTATTTTTTTTTTTTAATCTGGAAATAACAGTTATTTTAATTATAACTATTTTTATTATTGTTAATATTTTATTATTATTATTATTATTATTATTATTATTATTATTATTATTATTATTATTATTATTATTATTATTATTATTATTATTATTATTATTATTATTATTATTATTATTATTATTATTATTATTATTATTACTATTATTTAGTGTTTTTTAATCTCGAAGCCAAAAACCAAAACAAATATTTTAAACTCTTACAATTTTCAAAAGCATTATACCATAATTGGTGTTGGTTTTAAGCTACGTTTTTTCGTAATAAGCACTTAAGTTTCTTTTTTATAGGAAAGGTTTTGTTTTTATGTTAAAAAAACAAATGTACAAATCTACTTTTTAAAAATATATTTAGTTGTTTTGAAACTTTCTCTATGGAACGACTTTAAATTATTTTTAAACTTCTCTTTATTTTTATTTCTAGCACTTTAAGTGTCTACTGTAGCAAGAACTGTTGAAGAACTATTTTTACATATTGGAAATATTGCAAAAAGGTCAGTTAAGCCACAATCATATTTATCACTACAGGACGTTTAAGCTATTTTATTTAAAATAATTTAATTATTTTGTCTTTAGTACTGTAAGCAAATATCCATTTATAAGCTAACCAAAAAAAATTTTTAATATCTGAGTTTTTCTTGTTTTTCTTTAAGAAAGTCAAGCGGCATGTCAATTTTATACCACCCAAAATTACATTAAAAACTATTTTACTCACTGAAATAGTTTTTCTTTTAAATAAACCTTACAACCACTATTACCATGCTGTAAGAAAAGGAAAATATTTAACTGAACTTAACACTTGACACATGTTAGAGCACAGCTGCTGTGACAATACTATCTTATGGCAAAGAGTATATTTAAACTTTTGTCCTAGTTAAGTGAATTGAATTCACGCAAATATGGAGATACTGTGTAACAAGGATCTGTTTTATATTAAGAAAATATATTATGTGCGAAATTGTTACAGGTTGGCGAAACTTTTCCAATCTAACATTTAAAATGGCAATAGAATGTTTTAAACAAGTGACATTTTGCAACCTAAGACAATGAGGTAAACAGTAGTTGTCTATCAAAACTAAGCACATTGAAGTGTATCTTCAGTGTTAAGCTGCAATTACATCATGTATAGTTAAACAGCCGCTTTAGCAATTTTTCTTGTTTTAGTTTAACTTTTCTTTCAATTTGATAGTTGTTAAAGTCATTGTCATTGAAAAATTTCAAACGAAGTATGTTTAGAAAACTTTTCCATTTTTCATCAACCTTTAGTGATAAATGAGAAAACTTAAATTTGTTTTAAAAAATTTCTCAATTAGTTGGTTTCATGAAGTTTTTTCTTGAATGGCTGGAAATAAAACAGGTTTTTAATTTGGCACAAAAATAACAATTCTTTTAATAAATTTTTTTTGAGTAGCAAAGTTGGAAGAAATTTATTAAGATTTTTTTTATATTTCCTTGCAAAACTTTAATGCTTGTTTGCAACTAACTACTTGCTGTATTATAAATTTTTCTTTGTTTCTAGACTAATTTGTCAATGTCAAGCCTAATTTTATTTTTTGCTCTACTTTTTCTTATTACCAAGTCTTGCACAAGGCATGAACAAGACATGTTTTTTATTTGTGAAATCTATTTAAAATTCACATCTTGTCTAAGTCTAAATGGCAATAAATAACCGAAATAAAGTTAAAGTCTATATTTAGGCGTTTTTTTTTATATTTTCTTATTATTTTTACATTATGCAGGCTTTTTATTTCATTTAGATGATTTTTTAACAAATGGTTTAAAAAAATTAATGAAAAATTTTTTTGTAAAATTTGGCTTTTCAACTATTTACAAAGCTTTAAAAAATAAAAATAAATCAAAATCCCACAAGAAGATCGGTATGGATTTAAGCATTTAAATAGGAATTGTGATTATAAATGGTTTGTTCTTGAAATCGGGAAAAACGCTTTTAGTGATAAGTTTAAAATACAAAAATAAATTGTAATCCTTAAAAAGAATCCAAATTACAACTTATATTAAAGTGCTGCACAATTTAGCGGTTTTGAGTAAATGTTATGATTTTTAAGATTTATTTTCTACACGACATCATTTTCATCGCCGTTAATACAAAATAAAATAAAATAAAATAAAATAAAATAAAATAAAATAAAATAAAATAAAAGAAAATAAAATAAAATAAAATAAAATAAAATAAAATAAAATAAAATAAAATAAAATAAAATAAAATAAAATAAAATAAAATAAAATAAAATAAAATAAAATAAAATAAAATAAAATAAAATAAAATAAAATAAAATAAAATAAAATAAAATAAAATAAAATAAAATAAAATAAAATAAAATTAAATAAAATAAAATAAAATAAAATAAAATAAAATAAAATAAAATAAAATAAAATAAAATAAAATAAAATAAAATAAAATAAAATAAAATAAAATAAAATAAAATAAAATAAAATAAAATAAAATAAAATAAAATTAAATAAAATAAAATAAAATAAAATAAAATAAAATAAAATAAAATAAAATAAAATAAAATAAAATAAAATAAAATAAAATAAAATAAAATAAAATAAAATAAAATAAAATAAAATAAAATAAAATAAAATAAAATAAAATAAAATAAAATAAAATAAAATAAAATAAAATAAAAGAAAATAAAATAAAATAAAATAAAATAAAATAAAATAAAATAAAATAAAATAAAATAAAATAAAATAAAATAAAATAAAATAAAATAAAATTAAATAAAATAAAATAAAATAAAATAAAATAAAATAAAATAAAATAAAATAAAATAAAATAAAATAAAATAAAATAAAATAAAATAAAATAAAATAAAATAAAAGAAAATAAAATAAAATAAAATAAAATAAAATAAAATAAAATAAAATAAAATAAAATAAAATAAAATAAAATAAAATAAAATAAAATAAAATAAAATAAAATAAAATAAAATAAAATAAAATAAAATAAAATAAAATAAAATAAAATAAAATAAAATAAAATAAAATAAAATAAAATAAAATAAAATAAAATAAAATAAAATAAAATAAAATAAAATAAAATAAAATAAAATAAAATAAAATAAAATAAAATAAAATAAAATAAAATAAAATAAAATAAAAGAAAATAAAATAAAATAAAATAAAATAAAATAAAATAAAATAAAATAAAATAAAATAAAATAAAATAAAATAAAATAAAATAAAATAAAATAAAATAAAATAAAATAAAATAAAATAAAATAAAATAAAATAAAATAAAATAAAATAAAATAAAATAAAATAAAATAAAATAAAATAAAATAAAATAAAATAAAATAAAATAAAATAAAATAAAATAAAATAAAATAAAATAAAATAAAATAAAATAAAATTAAATAAAATAAAATAAAAAAAAGGAAAAATAATAATAATTATACAGCATAACATACGTTGTCGTAACAAGTTACAGTGATGTCAATTAAGTGTATTATGCTGAACGAGTCCATGGGTTTTTTTTATTTTTTAATTAGCATGTTTTTTTGTATATAATAGTCAGCTTATAGAATTGTTAAGTCAATTTTTTATCATGCTACTACATATGTACAACATGCAAGAAAAATTTAATATATATTTAACTACGCTAGTCTGTTAGCTGCTGTGGTCAGGGTCAATTTTTTTCGCTACTTGTAATCAGTAAATTTAGCCAAATTTGTGGTATGTTTTTATTTTTTTTTTTTTATTAAACTTTTTAAAGTTCCATGCAGTTAAAAATCTTAACAATCAGTTTTCGATTATATATCTAAACAAAATATTTAACACACACAGTGACGAATTCATATACTTGAAGCTTCATTAGCAAAACTGTAAGAATCATCAATCACTTGTTGCGGGAGGAATTATCTTGACAAAAAATATCATGAAGTTTTTTGCAACTACGCATAAATAATGGCTAAACCTTTTAGAAAGTGAGTGATTTCAAATTACTGTTATAATCATATTATTTTTCCTATATAGGCGGTCTACACACGATACTAAAGACTAACAAGTACCAATAAAGTTTTACTGCATCAGGTCTACTATCTCAAAAAAGTTCTTAGAGGTGTTTTATATTTTTTCAAGAGTTGTGGAACCCAATTTGAATTGTAATACTATCTTCGTTGTTTTTAAAGTTACGAAAGGTATTTAAAATGTAGCAAAATCTATTTTTAACCCTTGTTTGCGTTTTTGGATGTTTCGGAATGTAATATGAATTAAGTTTCTAACTTTTTTGTTTTAGAATTTGCAAAATACCATCACCAGAATAAAATTTTAGACAGTTTCACCCCCCTAAAGTCAAAACCTCATTAAAGTGTCAGGTACCGTTCCGTTTATTGTTTGAGTCTTAGTAGTTCAATGCATCGGAAAAGGTACCTTTAGTTCAAATTCAAAGTCACTAGCTTTACGGGATGGGGCGGTAGCACTGATAAGTGATTTAGTTTCTGTAGTCGAAAGTAATAATGCCACAATAATCACTGTTACAGTTAGTACTTAATATTATATAGAGTGGGTGTAGAGTGTGTTATAGCCTGTCTTTCTTTGGGCGGTTTTAGGCTGGTTTTTTTAATGTTTTAAATTTCTTTATGCTCTATCAATCTTCCCTCTTAAACCTTAATCAAAATTTAATTTATTTAGCCATTGGTCTCGGTATTTTAACTAGAGTTTAATATTAAAAGAAAAAAGAAAACCAACTTTTTTATATTTTATTTTTACACTTCACTTGTGACGGTTATTAAAAAGAAAACACATTAAATCTCCCTCAACTGTTTCATGACACAACAACGCACTTGATATCCATTTAGACAATAGACCAAAAGTTGGAATCAATCAAAATTAAAAAAGGAAAAAATATTTTTTTTAAATAATCTTAAATTAAAAGAACTATTCCCTGAAATTTTACCACAATTATTTTATTTGTTTTTAATTACTACGCAGAAGAGAGATATTTAAACCAATTTTAAAAGCATTTTGTAAAGACAAAAAAGTTTTAAAGTATTTTTTGAAAAATTTTTAATATAAGAAAATTTAAATGGTAAAAAAACCTTTAAATGGCTACTTATAACGGATAAGCTTTTATCATAGTGGTTAAAGATAGAAAAAAGATTCAGGTCTCTGCACGATATCATATACCATTCAAGTGTCCATTTAAAGTACAAAAGAATTTAAACGGAAATGTTTATCGGGGTTTTTTATATTAGTTTTGAGTTTTCTTTTTGCTATTGAAGTGGTTTTGTTTTGTTTATTTTTTTCTATTTTAGTTTCTTTGAAGTTTTTTGGAGTCTGCCAGACTACTCTTTGGGGCGTTTCTTGTAAAAGGGAAATGTAAAATAATATATATAACAAAACTGTCAGCTGTTAACATTTATGGTTTGTTTTGTGAATTATTTAAATTACAAACATATATATTTATAAAAAATATTCTAGATTTAAAGAGAACGCTTTTTCAAGAAAGTTGTTTTAAGTTTTTAAACTCAGTTTTTTAGGATAGCCCATTTCAATTTTTTTTAAAAAATATATGTTTATTAGTTTACACCAGTAAATAAATAAGAATGTAAAAATCGTTAAAAAGTAATCTATATTTCAAATGTGTTTTTAAGTTTTGCATTGCCTAGCCTTACCAACAAAGTTTGGGTTGTCCTTTTTTAACGTTCCCGTTGACGGGTCCTTCCTTGCATGCCTTAACTGCTTAAATGTCATTTTTATTTCTATTTAAATAATTTTTTCTACAAAAAACTATTTTGGCTACAGGAAAAACCTTTTACAAAATGTGACGGGTGTGAAATTTTCTCCAAAACCAATAAAGAAGAGCTTATTATTGCGTATGTGTTCAATTTAAGCTTTTGCGAAATAAATTAAAATATTATAGGAACCAATTTAATTATATATCAATCATTTTCGCTTTCTTTCAAATGTAGATTATTCGACTTTTTTATTAAAGAAAAAATAAATGTTTTTCCTATTCGGGTCGTTTTACGTGGAATTGATCAGATTTAACTAACAAAAAATATAAAAAAAATACGTAAAACCAACCAATAAATTTTCAACGAGAAATCTTACGACTCTCTATTTTTAAGGTTGGTAGAACTGTGGATGGAAAATATATCGGATGCTTAAAGGACGGGCTACTAAAATATGTATGGATTGGTGTAACTTAAATCCGAAGTAAAACAAAATATTTGTCAACGCTTTAGATTAAATTTAATTTTTTGAGAAGTGCAAGTCTATTTTTATTTTATTTTTTTAAACCCCAAAAGTTGAATATTTTACTTATGCGATTTTTTTTTAAATTCCAATTTTCCTCTTTTATTTAAAATTTAACCTGTTGCAATTAAAAACCTTTTTATTCCAAATAAAAATAACTAAATTTTCTACAATCTGAGAATTAATTTGAGTTTTTTAAGCTTTCCAGGGGATACTACATTTACCAACTCTATTTGAAATTTGTACTATATGTCATGCAATTTGTATATAAATCATATTTAAAGTCATATTAATGTTAATATAATAACACCTTATGTAACAATAACAGTTGCCTGCTTATACCCCAATCTCTTAACACGATCTGCATATAGTCGTCCCACATCACTAGGCAACCCAAACTAAGGGTAACATGTTATTTAGAAATAAGAGTAATAAAAAAATGTTTAACTATAAAAATAACAATATAAAAAAAAAACATAGAATGAATGTTTATAATAATCCTTAAGTTAAATAACATTTATTATACTTATTCACATGCATACATAATCACACACACACACCCCCGCATACTCCCTCACACTTGATTACGTTTAGCAACATTTGCAGGAGCACAAATGAAAAACATGTCAAAAAACATGTGAACACATACGAATATGTTTGAAAAAATTGCAAAAGGGATAGTCATTGAAGCTATAATACAAATGTGTCGTCTTTTGCTTTTTATTACACAAAATAAAAAAAGGGTTCCTTTTTTTCCTCTAAAATAGTTGCTGTTGCTGTTTCTAAACATTTCTGATACTTAACTACTCCGCATGTGACATAAATGTTTGTGCTCACACTAAGTTGTACCATACAAAAACTTAAGTAAAAAAACATAAGTATTTGTAGGTACATTTATTGTATTAAGTAGAGGAGGAGGAGGAGTAATCATAAGTAATTGTTTAAACGTGTCATATCAAAAGAAACAAATTTAATATCTAAACGCTTTGCAAGACAATTTTAAATTGACTTCACTTTTTCTATTTATTTTTTTTTTTTTTCTATAAAAGTTAAAACACTTGCATTATATTCAATTGGTGTTAAAGTTCTTTGATACTTTGTTAAATGACTATTAAAAAAGTGTTTTAATTCATATAATGCAGAGAAGAACATAGAATTTTTTGCTCTTTATATGGAAAGATGTTTTCTATATTGTTTTTCTCTTTGGTAATCTCCACATTGATTATACAAACTTAGAAAATATTTAAAATTCATACAAATAATTTTTAACTCTGAATGTCCACATGAAGCCTTAAGAACTTTATTATAAACCATTTTCCAATGTTAGTAAGATTGAGGTCTTGTGGCTCAGTAAAGGAAATAACACTTATTTTAGAAGTTATTAAAAAAAATGTAGGTTTTTAAAAGAGATCAAAATTGCTTTAAAAATTTAGGTGAGAAATCTAAAAAATAAATATGATGATGAAAACAAAGTGAAAATTTTCTACTGCAAATTTAGAGACTTTGTTGCTCTTGTTTCTTTGCAATCCGCAGAGAGGAACCCATTTTATGGCAACAAGGTAGAGGCATTTTTGTTTCGAATTTTCAACTGCCTAAATTATGTTCTAAGCCGAAACAAAAGAGCGGCTAAGCATTTTCGCAACATATAAAATACAACTAAATATGATAAAAAAAAGTAGCAGTTTTGAGTGAAAAAATTTTGCTGATAATTCCCATAATATTTACGAATATTTAATTAGACCAAGACATACAATTTTCGAAACTTTTAAAATACACTATAAAATACAAATCTAAGGAGTACTTTTACCCTGGTTTAAGGATAAAAGCCAACCTATCAAGGTAAATTGGCAGAAACAAAAAACATTACTTTGATACTTAAAAAAATTGTTCGCATTCTCGACTCTTTGGTTTAAAACACTTAAAAAAGACAAAAATGATTTTGCACCACATGACGTATGATTGATATAACGTTAAGGAAAAAGAAAAATTTACCAAAAATGTTTATAAATTTTAAATATTTAAATACGCAACAAGTTAATATTTCTAAAAATTCAAAATAAAAATTTTTATTGAAATGCAAATTATGGATATTATATGCCGGTTTTTTTTAAATTGTTTATGATTTTGTATAAAAGTATTTTTCTAGCGGAGTTATTAACCCAATAATTTTATTTTCATGTTAAAAATCTCTGAGGGTTCTTTTGTAATAATTAAAAAAAATATAATTATTTTCATTCCACACGAACGGTAAAAAAAAATTTATTACATAAATTAACTTTACTTAGTATTTAATTAAATTGATTGAAATTGTAAAAATGATGGCTGCAAAAAGTAATATTTTTTTAATAAAATTTTTTGATTTTTTTTCTGACTTAAGTTCATTATTTAATTTATTTTAATTAGAAGAAATTAATATTTTTTCGCTAATGATGAAAAAATTTGTTTTTTACCGATACTAGCCGAGTGGGACGCATTTTCGAAATTAGCTACCCGATTTCATCATCAGTACTCTTTGAACGGTACATGTTAACCAGAAAGGAAAATATTTTTTATGATAAAGTGCAGAGACTATATATCTTACTTTTTTGTAAATATTGTTAAATGAATTCATATATAATATATACAACTCGAGAAAAATTTAAAAAATATTGTAAACCACAAGTTGTGGTTTTGAAGATATTTCGATGTAATTTTTCACAGATAAGATGTTTGACCCTTAAACAATCTTATTTTTTTTTTTTTTTGATAATGATCGCTCCTTTTTTACATAGCCCCCATACAAATAGCCTCCCGGAGCATCATATAATCTCACATTTCTTAAAATTTCTGATCTTTATATGTCACTGTTGCAACTAGTTCTCTAGTTAAATTTTTTCATTTCAGTTAAGATTTTAAATGTAAGATAATTCTTTTATAAAAATTACTATTTATAAAAACATTTATAAAACCTGTAAGTCAAAAAATAATTTTAACAAAAGTCTTGCCTTGATTTAAGTGGACACTTAGTCGTATTATTAATATTATTTTTTTTAATTTTTCTGAGCATTACTTTTTTTAAAGCTATTTAAAAGCACATCCATAAAAAGTAAATCTTAGTTTAAAAAGCATTGTTTTAACACAATTGTATATAACTTTGTTTATTTAGTTTCCAACTGCAGATACTGGTATATAGGCTTATAGCTGTACTAAATTATTAAATTTACCCACAATTTTGTAGGAAAATATTTCCCCGAAAACCTTCAATAATTTCAAAATTTTAAAGATTTTACTTAACGATTAAAACTAAATGTCTGGCAAGCAAACAAAAAATTTAAAAGAAATCATAACAAAGACCAATAAAACTTTACATAAGATAAATAAAATTGAGGTCATTCCACTTGATTTTCGCAAACATTTACAGAAAAAGTAAAAAATATAATATAAAACCAAAAAACAAACAAGTAAGAGCGCTATATTCGGCTGTGCCGAATCTTATAAACCCTTCACATTGGTCTTTAAATATACCCAGCCGAGTAATTTTGTACTGCAAATAATATAATAAAAAACCTTGTGCGAGTTTTAAAGCCCATAGAAAAAATAACAAAATTTTAACGTTCGTATGAATAATAGAAATAGATGAAGAAGATTTGAGGTCGAAAGTTTTAAAAGTTTTCGACATTATCCATATTTAAATGTAAACAAGACTTATTAAATGTTCTAGTCCTGCTGCTCTTCTCCAACTTTTTTTCCAAAATGTATGAATTAATTGATTATTACTTTTTTTAGAATATTCGAAGTCGATAGCTGTAATAGTTTTCCAGAAGAAGCGTATGGAAAATTTTATAAAAATTGTTAATTTGTATGGGAGCTACCCCTTCTTCACCCCCCATCCGAAAATTTTTTTCTTCAGAGCGTAGCCCTTGATGTCCAATCACTTTTTGTAGAACATTTGATTTCGATATCTGTTACAGTTTCCGAGTTATAGCGTATCGAAAATTTCATACAAATCGTTAATTTGTATGGGAGCTTCCCCTTTTTTTGCCCCCACTCAATAAAATTTTTCTTCAAAGCGTAGGCATTCTTTCCCAATTACTTTTTGTGGAACATTTAATTTCGATATCTTTTATAGTTTCCGAGATATAGCGTATCGAATATTTTATGATAATTGTCGATTTGTATGGGAGCTCCCCCTTTTTTTGCCCCCACTCAAAAAATTTTTTCTTTAAAGTGTAGGCATTCTTGCCCAATAACTTTTTGTAGAACATTTCATTTCGATATCTTTTATAGTTTCCGAGATATAGCGTATCGAAGATTTTATAATAATTGTCGATTTGTATGGGAGCTACCCCTTTTTCTGCCCCCACTAAAAAAATTATTTCTTTAAAGTGTAGGTCTTTGCGTACAGTTATTTTTTGTAGAACATTTTAAGTCATAGCTGTTATAGTTTACGAGATATAGCGCATAAAATATTTCACCAAATTTGTGCAATTATAGGAAAAATACCCCTTCCCCTGGCCCAATCTGAAAAAAACTTTTAATATTATTTAGGCATCTTTTTTAGGAGTATCCGTGTTAAGTTTTGTGGCAAGAATGACTATACTTACTGAGATATATAGGGATATATGCACGGATTTTGTCCTAAAAAAAATGGGTTACTTTGGGTTTTCGCTTATATCTCGGTCAATAGTGAACCGATTTTGCTGATTTTAAATAGCGATTGTTAGCGGGATATTTCCAATAGTTTGACACCATTAACTGGTCTGTATCTTTTTATTTGACTCCGGAAACTTGATTTCAACAGACGGACAGACAGACGGATAGACGGATAGACGGACAGACGGACATCGCTAAATCGGCTTCCCTATCTATAAGGATCCAGAATATATATACTTTGTGGGGTCGCAAATGAATAATAAAGAAATTACAAACGGAATGACAAAGTGATATATACCCTATCACTATGTGAAGGGTACAAAAAATAGACAAAGTACAGAAAAACCAAAGGCAAACAAATACAAAGCCATACACAACCAATAGAATACAACAGATAACACAAAATGCATTATAACAACAAAACAAAAACAAATAAGAAAATAAACTCACACTGAAATTTTTGCATTTTGACCAAGTATTTGCCATAAAGAAGAACCTATAATAAAAAATTTAAAACGGCAAAAATATAAAAAAACACAAAATAAAAATATATAAGATAACCAAATGTCTACTTAAGGTAAACATACACAACAACATACAATCATATGATATACAAAATATACAAAACATAGGAAAAAACACATTTATCAAAACAAAAAATACAACTTAACTACAATAGACAAATGATTGCCAAAAGAAAAGCAATAAAATACTTAAGTCTAATCGAAAAAAAATCGCTCAATAAAACAAAAATAAAAATTTCTTTGTCATTTGGCAAATAAATTATAGAGAAAACTTTTGTTTATACCTCAGGAGCCTTGCAAAGCATAATCTACGAAATAAAAATAATTTTTTTTAAAGAATAACCATAGAGTTTATTTTATTGCTTATGTGTAATAGATATATGAGTTTAAACATAAAGAATTTATTACATAGAAATCGAAATTTTATTGTTTTAAAATACTAAACAAAAAAAGTTTTCTAGAAAAAATTGAAAAAGGAACTTTTGCTAATAAATATTTTATATTATTTTAAATAATTTAATTTTAAACTTTTTTTAAAAGACACATGCAGCAACATTTCAATCCTTCTTGAAAGTGAGAAAACGCTAAAGGATTCTTAAAGAATAAAAGGCTTAAAAAACTACTAAGCAATCGCTTTTATTTTACAGGATAATATTCATTTTGTGTACAAATAAAAAACTTATATTTAGAGCTGATCAAAATTTTTATCTGGACTTTTTTAGCGCATTTTTCTGAAACTGTAATCAGTACATTCTGTTAAATTTCTTTTACATCTTTATTTTTAAATTAGAACTTAAAAATGACTAACTGTAATTTGTGATAGTTTCTACGTTCCAGGATGAGACATGACTTAGTCTGCTCAAAGTTGATTAACAAAACCAGAAAGAAGTTCTTAGAAAACAAATGATAAGAACAAATACAAATAATTGCTTCAGGCAAAAAAATTATAAGCGATTAAAAGGAAAAACAATATTTATTCTTTAGTTCTAGCAAGCCGTTTGATTCAACTAAGGTGTGACTCACTTTTAAGGCTGCTACTGGTCAGGTGGGAAAAAACCGAAATATGTCGCAGAATTTGCTCTTTTAGACTCTTTAAAAAACTCTTATCCTTGCTCATTTGGGTATTTAAGCAAACATGTTTCTTCTGTATTTTAACTTTATGATTAAAATTTTAAATGGTTTAGAATCTAAATCTGATATAAAAATTTTGTTAAATTAACCTTAAATCAGATCAAATACTGCTGTGTGTATATAGTTTTCTTCATTTCATTATTTTCCATTCAAAGTTATTAAAAAACAAAACAACTTAAATTACTTCCTTATAATCTTAAACCTTAAAATTTTTCTTTAGCATTTTTATTTTTTATTACTACGTAAATTACGTCTCAGTATTTTTTCTCAAGGACATTATTGTTTCCGCATGTGAATTTTTTTATATCATAACACCAAATTACTGCTTATCCCTGACTTATTTAACATAATCCTTATTAAGTCGAAAACCACATATTATTACATTAAACGCAATCTTAAAGCTTAAGTACTGAAACATTTCCTTATATGAATATTTATAACCAATAATTCTTATCTGAAAAAAATTTTAAAAAATTCTTTCTAAAACTTAGAAATTGTTTATTTGGCGTAACTTGTGCTTACTTTACACTTCATCAAGTTTGTTTTTTTTTATAACTTAATCTCTTGTATAATATAAAACGAAATGCAAAAGATGGATAAGAGGAGAAAACAGCCACATAGAAAAATTTATAGCCGCATATGGAGTGTGAAAATGGAAAAACATATTTTTGTGTGTATCTTTGTATATACATATACATATCATGGTTTAAAAAATGAAAACATTCTTAATCAGGATATATTTTTCATTGAATTTGTTTTTGTGTGGATATGTTTTAATGCAATTTTCTCTTATAAATGTTCAAAAAAATAGGGTATAAAGAAGATTTACAATTCATATGTACATGTGTATATATGAATGTATACATGTATATATATATAAGTACATACATATGTATACGTTTGTCAAAAAATTCTTATCGTATTTGTAAAGATGATTAGAAAGAATATTCAAACACCCCGTCAGCATAAGACTTTCGCACATTTATTTTTCTTTTAACTTACAGCCTTGCCAACTGAAGCTAAAAACACATACACACACATGAAAAAACGTATGTGTTTCCATGTACATAAGCTCCGTAGGAATTTAACAGTTAAAATCCGAAAAAAAACAAATGTCTGCAGTGATTTTAAAAATTCTTAAGGGAAACATGCTGGCAAATGAACTAAAAGATATTTGCTAAAAAAAATTGTTTTTCCTTTTAGTCTCCTCGTCCTTTCCCGTTGCCAGACAACCATGAAACACGTGTAATAAATTTACAATCTTAAGAGGAATAACATCCACACATACACAAAAAAAATTTTTCTATCATATTTTTTTTTAAATTTTCCCATAATAAATAAATAATAATAAAGATTTTTCTCTGTTCATTTGCATCATCAATAAATATAACATTTTTGAATATGTGTCAAGAGGGTTTTACTTATAGAATTTAAATTAAACCCTGACTTTTCATATATATATTTACTTTTCTGTTAATAGAAAGTAGATAAGGCATTATCCGGAAAAATTCCCTCTTGTTGAAGAAGGCCTAATGATATACATTACTAAATACTAAATACTAAATACTAAATACTAAATACTAAATACTAAATACTAAATACTAAATACTAAATACTAAATACTAAATACTAAATACTAAATACAAAATACTAAATACTAAATACTAAATACTAAATACTAAATACTAAATACTAAATACTAAATACTAAATACTAAATACTAAATACTAAATACTAAATACTAAATACTAAATACTAAATACTAAATACTAAATACTAAATACTAAATACTAAATACTAAATACTAAATACTAAATACTAAATACTAAATACTAAATACTAAATACTAAATACTAAATACTAAATACTAAATACTAAATACTAAATACTAAATACTAAATACTAAATACTAAATACTAAATACTAAATACTAAATACTAAATACTAAATACTAAATACTAAATACTAAATACTAAATACTAAATACTAAATACTAAATACTAAATACTAAATACTAAATACTAAATACTAAATACTAAATACTAAATACTAAATACTAAATACTAAATACTAAATACTAAATACTAAATACTAAATACTAAATACTAAATACTAAATACTAAATACTAAATACTAAATACTAAATACTAAATACTAAATACTAAATACTAAATACTAAATACTAAATACTAAATACTAAATACTAAATACTAAATACTAAATACTAAATACTAAATACTAAATACTAAATACTAAATACTAAATACTAAATACTAAATACTAAATACTAAATACTAAATACTAAATACTAAATACTAAATACTAAATACTAAATACTAAATACTAAATACTAAATACTAAATACTAAATACTAAATACTAAATACTAAATACTAAATACTAAATACTAAATACTAAATACTAAATACTAAATACTAAATACTAAATACTAAATACTAAATACTAAATACTAAATACTAAATACTAAATACTAAATACTAAATACTAAATACTAAATACTAAATACTAAATACTAAATACTAAATACTAAATACTAAATACTAAATACTAAATACTAAATACTAAATACTAAATACTAAATACTAAATACTAAATACTAAATACTAAATACTAAATACTAAATACTAAATACTAAATACTAAATACTAAATACTAAATACTAAATACTAAATACTAAATACTAAATACTAAATACTAAATACTAAATACTAAATACTAAATACTAAATACTAAATACTAAATACTAAATACTAAATACTAAATACTAAATACTAAATACTAAATACTAAATACTAAATACTAAATACTAAATACTAAATACTAAATACTAAATACTAAATACTAAATACTAAATACTAAATACTAAATACTAAATACTAAATACTAAATACTAAATACTAAATACTAAATACTAAATACTAAATACTAAATACTAAATACTAAATACTAAATACTAAATACTAAATACTAAATACTAAATACTAAATACTAAATACTAAATACTAAATACTAAATACTAAATACTAAATACTAAATACTAAATACTAAATACTAAATACTAAATACTAAATACTAAATACTAAATACTAAATACTAAATACTAAATACTAAATACTAAATACTAAATACTAAATACTAAATACTAAATACTAAATACTAAATACTAAATACTAAATACTAAATACTAAATACTAAATACTAAATACTAAATACTAAATACTAAATACTAAATACTAAATACTAAATACTAAATACTAAATACTAAATACTAAATACTAAATACTAAATACTAAATACTAAATACTAAATACTAAATACTAAATACTAAATACTAAATACTAAATACTAAATACTAAATACTAAATACTAAATACTAAATACTAAATACTAAATACTAAATACTAAATACTAAATACTAAATACTAAATACTAAATACTAAATACTAAATACTAAATACTAAATACTAAATACTAAATACTAAATACTAAATACTAAATACTAAATACTAAATACTAAATACTAAATACTAAATACTAAATACTAAATACTAAATACTAAATACTAAATACTAAATACTAAATACTAAATACTAAATACTAAATACTAAATACTAAATACTAAATACTAAATACTAAATACTAAATACTAAATACTAAATACTAAATACTAAATACTAAATACTAAATACTAAATACTAAATACTAAATACTAAATACTAAATACTAAATACTAAATACTAAATACTAAATACTAAATACTAAATACTAAATACTAAATACTAAATACTAAATACTAAATACTAAATACTAAATACTAAATACTAAATACTAAATACTAAATACTAAATACTAAATACTAAATACTAAATACTAAATACTAAATACTAAATACTAAATACTAAATACTAAATACTAAATACTAAATACTAAATACTAAATACTAAATACTAAATACTAAATACTAAATACTAAATACTAAATACTAAATACTAAATACTAAATACTAAATACTAAATACTAAATACTAAATACTAAATACTAAATACTAAATACTAAATACTAAATACTAAATACTAAATACTAAATACTAAATACTAAATACTAAATACTAAATACTAAATACTAAATACTAAATACTAAATACTAAATACTAAATACTAAATACTAAATACTAAATACTAAATACTAAATACTAAATACTAAATACTAAATACTAAATACTAAATACTAAATACTAAATACTAAATACTAAATACTAAATACTAAATACTAAATACTAAATACTAAATACTAAATACTAAATACTAAATACTAAATACTAAATACTAAATACTAAATACTAAATACTAAATACTAAATACTAAATACTAAATACTAAATACTAAATACTAAATACTAAATACTAAATACTAAATACTAAATACTAAATACTAAATACTAAATACTAAATACTAAATACTAAATACTAAATACTAAATACTAAATACTAAATACTAAATACTAAATACTAAATACTAAATACTAAATACTAAATACTAAATACTAAATACTAAATACTAAATACTAAATACTAAATACTAAATACTAAATACTAAATACTAAATACTAAATACTAAATACTAAATACTAAATACTAAATACTAAATACTAAATACTAAATACTAAATACTAAATACTAAATACTAAATACTAAATACTAAATACTAAATACTAAATACTAAATACTAAATACTAAATACTAAATACTAAATACTAAATACTAAATACTAAATACTAAATACTAAATACTAAATACTAAATACTAAATACTAAATACTAAATACTAAATACTAAATACTAAATACTAAATACTAAATACTAAATACTAAATACTAAATACTAAATACTAAATACTAAATACTAAATACTAAATACTAAATACTAAATACTAAATACTAAATACTAAATACTAAATACTAAATACTAAATACTAAATACTAAATACTAAATACTAAATACTAAATACTAAATACTAAATACTAAATACTAAATACTAAATACTAAATACTAAATACTAAATACTAAATACTAAATACTAAATACTAAATACTAAATACTAAATACTAAATACTAAATACTAAATACTAAATACTAAATACTAAATACTAAATACTAAATACTAAATACTAAATACTAAATACTAAATACTAAATACTAAATACTAAATACTAAATACTAAATACTAAATACTAAATACTAAATACTAAATACTAAATACTAAATACTAAATACTAAATACTAAATACTAAATACTAAATACTAAATACTAAATACTAAATACTAAATACTAAATACTAAATACTAAATACTAAATACTAAATACTAAATTCTAAATACTAAATACTAAATACTAAATACTACTTTTTTTACACTAAATTCAAACGGTAAGTCATATTGTTTTAAAATTTTAATATTTTTAAATAGTTTAAAAAAATTGTTGTTGTGCTTAAAAGAAAAAAGTTCTATAATAATATGACTTTAAACTGTGTTTATTGTTTTGTCATAAACAGTGGAAACCTGAGCCGGGCTTTCGAAATTCTTTAGTGAAGCCGTTGATATAATTAACAATTTTAAACACAAGACTACAATGACTACCTTAAAGTTCTACGGTACTAATAATGGAATACGTGACTGCATAGTATTTAAACAGAAAATTTAGCATGCAATTTATAAGCTACTGAAAAGTATACTTAACAACTTAAAATTAAGTTTTATCTTACATGTTTTCTAGTCTGCTTATCTGTATATCTGCTAGTTGATAGCCTGTCAAGCAAGCAAGCAAAAGCTTTAAAGATTTTGTTAAGGCTGTCTACGATATTTATTAGCCCCTCAAGAAGTTTAACCCTAGGGTTGCTTAAAAACTTTAAGGCATTTCATATAGAGAAATAAATTTCAACACATTAAGTAAAATAAAAATAATTATTCTAAATTCAATTACGAAACAACAAAGTATTGGATAATAAACAAAAAAAATCACAAAAAACTGAATCCTCCACCTCATATTAATCTTAAATTTTAAAAATTCAAAAAAGGGTTTAAACGAATTATTAATCTTATTAATCCCCTCATTCAAATTTAAATATTGTCACAGCAGAAACGTTTATCTGTTGGTGTAAAAGTTTTGTTTTTACTAATTTTCTTATCCTCTGTCGAATCTTTAGCCATGTTTCTGTAATATATCCTTCGTCTAGCCTAACAGTCTTTTTTAAATAGCGAAGCCCCAACTACCAACATGACAAATTATAGAGGGTATAAATAAAATAAAAACTATAAAACTGTTTGCATTACAGAAAATCCCCCCGCCCCTTTCCATCTCCTCTTTGAGTTGTTATTAAGAACCTTAACAAAACTCCTAAAGAAAAGCTCATAAATTTATGGTCTACTACAGTTTTTTGTTTGACTAGTAGTGGTCTGATTAAAATCAGTTGCAGCTATAAATTTGTTGCTACTGTTGTTTTAAAATATGTTACATAACAGAAACACGATATTTTCACCAAGCTTTCCTTGGTTAAAGGAATCAAAAATAATTTGTTTTAATCTTAAATTTTAATCAAAAGGCCACCAGGCAAAAATAGCAAAAACAAAATTTAAGGAAAAAAAGATCAAACATTTTGATATGGGAAAGCATACATTTGTAAACGGGGTGTAGTAGGGGAGAGTGTAAGTCCTTAAAACGTGTTTAAAAGCATAAGTTGAAAACAAAATTATTTAATAAATATGATAAAGATCTAAAAGCGTGCTGGTGACAGGCTGACTACAAAAGAATTTATTAATTTTATTGACTTTTTATATGTTAACATGTGAGTGAAAGAAAATTGAAAAGTAAATTTTTTCCAAATTGATTTAATTTCCTACGCCTCAAGATAAATATTATTATTAAATTTTGCCTTTAATCTGGCAAAAATATAAATTTTATTAAAAAACCATAGGTTTTTCTTAGTTTCTTTTTATATTTGTGTAAAAGTTGTTTGAATGCCCGGTGGCGTATGATTTATATAGAAAAATTGACTTCTTTGACAAAAGAAATAATTATTTGCAAGACCGAAACAACAATTAAAAAAACTGTTTAATTGCAAAAATGAAAAGACGGTTGTTATAAGTATATATGTTTTATTTTTGTTCAAGCTAAATTTATATAAATTTAATGCAAATCTTTGGTTTTATAAAATCTTAAGCAAGATAGTTATTTTTGGAATTTTTTAGTGCGATAAAACAAGTAAAGTTTCTGAAAAATTTTTTTAATCACGCCACTTAGGCTTCCTTGTCTTTCAGAGATAATTTCTAGTGATGAAGATGATGGTTTGACATCCGGTGGCAATTTACATTCTGAATTTAATAAACTACCGAGTGTGGCTGTGGGCATCACCTAAAAACGGCCAGACCGATTTTGCTCGTTTTATTTGCTTGTTTAAAATTGTAAAAATATTCGCCAAAAGCAAAAAAAGCGCTTATATATATTTGTTTGCAACAAAATCCCACCTAAGCGGCTAAACGCCTACAAAAATTAAATTATTTATTCTGCTGTTTCTTTACGTGAAAATACACGCCTCATATAGGCACCAAATGAAAATATTCTGGCGGCAAATTACGGCATTCGATTTGAATTAAACTTTAAAAGTTCTTATCAGAACTCCTATATTAAAAGCATTGACAACTCAAACCATCAACTAGAATTTCGATTCGAATCAAATGCCGTAATTTGCCCTCTGAGCTCAACAAAGTAGGCCGTGCCACGCCCTAAAACCAAAATTTTATGCGAATTTAAGTGTTTCTAATGCTGAGGTCTTGGAGTCATAAAATTGGGCGCTAAGACTAAACGACAAGCACAAACATGAACAATATTGACATAATCCAAAAAATACAGCTAAAGGTGTAATTCCTTATCTCTACGGCCTAAAAGGGTTGCCATACAAAATTTACAAAAATGAATTATAAATGCCCACAACTTCTTCAGAGTCGGCCTTAAGGCAATAAAGTGTACGACCAACCCCCATTAGTTTCTTTTCCCAAAAATATTCTTTCAACAAACTAGCCCCCTATCTCCATGCCCTAAAAGGGTTGCCATACAAAATTTACAAAAACGATGTAAAAATGCCCACAACTTCTTTAGAGCCGGCCTTAGAGCAATAAAGTGTACGACCGATCCCCATTAGTTTCTTCTCTCAAACATATTCGTAGAACATAAAAGCCCCCTATCTCCACGGCCTTAGGGGGTTGCCGTACAAAATTTACAAAAATGATGTAAAAATGCCCATTGCTTCTTCAGAGTTAGCCTTAGAGAAATAAAGTGTACGACCGACCCCCATTAGTTTCTTCTCCCAAACAAGTGTTGCCGAAGAGACTTTTAATACAAAAAAGCATAGTGCATATGGAAAAATTAACTTCGTCCTAACTTAAAAAATAAAAATGAAGAAAAACAAGTATTCCGATTTTCTTTCTCTCTTACATGTAAGTTAAAAAGGTGATGTTTACACCCAAAAGACACTACTGCCGTTCAAAGAGTAGATATGATGAAATTGCGTAGCTGCTTTCGAAAATGCATTCTACGCGGCTAGTATCGGTAGAAAAAGCTGATTTTTTTCAAATAAAAATTTCTTTCAACATTAACAGTAATTTTTTCTAATAAAACTCGATTGATCCAGTAAAATTTCCATTCGAATCGAATGCGACGATTTGGCACTTGAGCTTGCTGCTTTTGAAATGTAACTTTTTCGCAAAATATATGGCCAGATCTCTACTTTATTTAAATAATTTTATTTGTTTAATTTATTAAAATTCTAAAGTTGTATTTAATGTGTAAAAATTAACTACATTTCTTAAAATTGTTTAAGCTAAAAATTTTTAAAAGCAGGGGGTAGAAGCTTTATTTCATACATTTATTCGATTATGTTCTTGTCAACATAAAAGTAATTACTTTTGTTTGCCTTCATAGTGTTAACAAAAAGGGTTTATTAAAAAACTGATTAAAATTATTTTTCATTAAAAAAAAGAGATTAAACAACTGATTTCACACTGCTTTTCCAAGAAATTTTATTATATTTTATTTGGCACCACGTTGTTTATTTAAACGATTTCAGTTAAAACTACAAAGAGAGACAAAACAAAATATTAAAAAATAATAAACAGATTTAAACAAAAAACGACCACAAAATTATGAGTCCCAAATATAAACTTTAGATAATTTGTTTTTGTTTGTGTCTGGAACTCCCCAACAATAAAAATTTAATGCCATTATTTGGTAACTAACGGTGTTTCTGCTGGTCGTTATTTACTGGTAAAAGCCCAGCAAGCCTCCCTTAAGTTTATTTAAAAATAAAAAGTACAACATTATAAAAAAATTACAGTGAAAAAGGATTCACAGGAAATGACACCTGGGTGAGTACTTGTAATGGTAAATCTGGCTTAAAATTTTTAGCTAATAATAATGGAAATAAAAAATAAATTTATAAGTAGTAACAAAATACTTTAGATAACTTAAGAAATTAAAAAAATAAAAAAATTAAACAAATTTAATAAATCCCCGAATTTTGTATTTAAATGTAAATTACAGCAGCAGGTGTACTATAAGAATGTTAATTTATAAGGATCTGGCACAAAAATAATAAAAAATCCAGAATTTATATTTAAACCAGTGCCTGCTTCCCCATGTTAGCAATTGGTTATTTTAGTAGAACAGAGGCCTTGAATATAATTTTTTTTACAAATAAAACAAAAAATAAAATACTATCAAAATTTCTTTTATGTTTAATTAACGCTCTTAAGACATTTTGTTAGATCTTAGTAGCATTTGAAAGCAATTTCTTAAAAGAAACTCCAAATTTTTAGGGGTGTATTTGTAAAAAAATGTAGTGATTTTTTAAACGTTTTAAAACAGATTTTGTATAAAAAAAATTCTATTTATAAGCCTTTAATGAAGAAGGAGTGCGTTTATGAATTGGCCCCTAAAAGTGACGGCAGCATGTGTCGTATGATTAATATTAATTATTGTTTTTTACAAATAAACGAAAGGGAGCAAAGATATATTAAAACAGGGGTTTCTTTTATTAACTTAATTAATATCAGACCTTGTTATCCTTTAAATTAATTGAAGTTTATAAAAAATTTATTTATGTTTCAAATGTATAAATATAAAAGGAGGTCAGAAGGGTGTGTTTAATTTTTTTTTGAGCCTTCCGTGGAAAACTTAAATTAATGAGCACTATATTTTTCTTAAGTCGTAAAAGACTTTTCAAAATGGTCTTAAAGGTGTGATATAAAACTTTAGTTATTAATTTTTATTTTTATTTTTATTTTGAAAATTATTTAGTTTCGCCTTTTAACATAAATTGACTTAGCAGCTGTGGAAGCTTCTAAAATACTTATGTACATTATATAGCGATTCTGGGTCAAAAATAAATAAAAAAATAATTAAGTGGCAACTGAATTATATTATTTAGATATTGTTATATAAAATACAGTTTTTTAGAATCATTGTAAGGGACCAATTATCAATTACAGAAAGGCTGTCGTGAATTTTAAAGAATTACTTTTATATCAAATGCCAATATTAAATACTTAATTACTTATAATTATTGTTTAAACAATTTTTATTAACATATTTTTAAATAGATTTTATGGAGATTTACAGAAACTAAACAAAATGTGTACAGGCAGGGCTGACCTTTCAATCATCTTTTATATGTGATGGTTTTTAATAACACTGAGTACTCTGTCTGACGTACGAATCTTTTTTTTTTTGTTTAAAACTAAGTGTTTACGTAATGTTTTGTAGTTTAACTATTTATTTATTTTTAATCATAGGCAGCACTGAGGGGATGGTCCTTATACATGCATTTCATTGTATTGGTATCAGAAAAATAGGTTATAGGAAGTAGTGCTTATGCTTAAGTATGATTTCAATTTATTGACATAAACAGTGACAGAAAAGATACCCTCAAGAAGTATATTCCACATACGAACTATGCGACTAAAGAACAAATTTTCTCTGTAATGCGTAGTGGGATTTTCAGGC
This sequence comes from Melanophora roralis, assembly GCA_963583895.1. Classification (NCBI taxonomy): domain Eukaryota; kingdom Metazoa; phylum Arthropoda; class Insecta; order Diptera; family Rhinophoridae; genus Melanophora; species Melanophora roralis. Next base: position 118,473,522 of record OY757187.1, read on the forward strand.
CAGTCGACTACGAATGGGTGTACTCTTCTTGAAAAACAAATATCAATCTAAAAACAATAGGCCTCAGGAACAATTTTTTTTCATTTCCTCTGGGCACATTCCTTTGTAGTATCGATAGATTAGTAAAACACTTCACACATTGTGGCGATGTTTAAGTGACTTGAGGCGGTTGCATACACTAACGTCACTGATGAGTACCTTTGCGGTCAAGTAGCTTCTTTGGAGCACCTGTCCATCAGACTTCGACTGGGTTTTGATGGTAAAAACGGTGAGATGGTCAGATGGCATCAAATAATTCCTGCATCGTTAAAAACTAATATAATTGGATGCTTTTTCGACAAAAAAAAAACGCATTTTGTCCAACAAACGTCGCACTGGATGTTTATGCCCAGAAGAACAAGAACTTTCGCTTCCCCAATATTAATACCAACCTATAATACAGATGATGCATCATGGTCCACTGTGCGTTAACAACCGATAAGAGAGAGAAGTGATTATGAAAATCATAGCTGTTTTCGAAAATACTTCCTATATGGCTAATGTCGGTAAAAATTTCTTCTTTCTTTCTAAAAGCTAAAGTTTACAAAATGAAATATAAATTGTTTATTTCTTTATTTGCAAAAAATAAGAACTAAGCCTAAAATAATCATAGCAGGATTGTGTTCAAATATATTTTTTTTCATTTTAGATAATGCTATTAAATGTAAAGGAATTTCATTTCTGACAATTGTTTAATATCCTTTTTACCAAAAAAAAACTCTAATTTTTCTTTTCTTCTTTTTGCAGGTAATTTTGGTTAAAAATTTTATGGACTTAAAGAGTAAGTAAATTTTTCTTAATATACAAAAAAATTAATTTTTATTTCTTTTATTTTTATTATTTCTTAATTTTCTTACAAATATAATGTCAATGTTCATATATTGGTTACAAATATATATTTTTTTAACTGTCAAACTTTTCCGTTAGTCACTGGCTTTTCTCAAAAAGCAGTAATTTGTTTCCCTTCAAATATTAGTGAAACAAAATTGGTTTGTCTTATACAGCTTTCAGTTAAGAAACAAAAACCAAATATTGAGTTTCATTTGGCTATACAAACATGTACTTACGATCACATACCCATATATACTTATAAAATACCATTTGGAAATTCACTTTGAATGAAAAACTGTGTATCAAGCATGAATGCTTTGTTTTATTTTAGAGCTAAACAAATAAAATTAAATTAAATCATATTAAACATTGTTGTACCAAACACAGTAGCTATATAGAGTGAGAGGAAGGAGCAAAAAACTTATTGGTGGGAACTTTTGATTCAAAATACTCTGGTAAAAGTGCGAAAAATGTTTTTTACATAAATTTGTCCCCACACTTGTGTGGTTAATTTAATTCAAATTTTCAAAAACTCTTGAATTTTCTTGTGTTCCATATCCTTTTTGTATGAACTCCTCCTTTGAACCCCTTTTATTATCCGAATTTTTTCCACGATTATTTTTTCTGTCATTGTTTCTTATTTAATAAGTCTTAAGCTGAAAAATTTGTTTTGCGTGTGTACATAAAATATTTATAACAAAAACAAAATCCTTTTTCTGTTGTATGACAATGCATAAAGTTTTGAACTTAAAACGAACTTGTTTTGTTGTGGCATTACCAATACAAATAAACACTTTTATAACTACCCTGAAGGAAACATGTGTGCAACTGCCCCCTTTAAATAATCTTGTCGACTTCTTTGTTTCCTTAATTTTTATATTTAGTTTTGATAAGAACAAAAATAACAGTAAGAAGCCTATGAAAGCTTTAGTTTACTCCCAAGCACAATAATGCATCAGCGTATTTATTATTCGTTAATTTTTTCCAGTTGTTCTGTTATATTGATTTACATACACAATACGAATTTATTTTTAATAACACACATGATTAATATCTAAAGCAAAAAACATTGCTTGGGTTATAGCTAGTCAGTTCTACTGTAGACTTAGTGTGCTCAAGGGTACTTGTTCCAATGTCTACATATGATTCTAAAGGATCTACCATATCAGTAGAACCAATGTTAGTATTGGATTTTCATTGAGACGCAAATGTTTAATGTCAGTTTTACTGGCGACAACGTCAATAGTGGATCACTGCAGTATCACTATTGACATTTTCAGCAGGGTATTCGTGCTTATCATTGTATGGGTTTGCTGGTTTGAAATAAAGTAAAATTTGTATAATATTTTTTAACCACAATTCGGTTATAAACTTTATAAACTTATGAGTTAAATTATTGTTATGTATTACGGTTTTAAATAAACCTCATAAAAAATGTAAAATTTTTGGTCTCCAAAATCATGAACAATAATAAAAACTTATTTGATGATATTAATGGAAACTATTAGTTTAAGGGAAAAAAGGTTTTGAAAATTGTTTAGACAATTAATCTGATGATTATTTTAAAACCAAGATCTCATGCTGCAATTGAATTTTATTTTTTAGAAATTATTTTAAAAACTAATAACGATCACTTGTTGGTTAAAAAAAGAATAAAGAAAAAATCCATCATCAAAGCTTCTTTACGATTTTAATCCTTCTAAAAAAACAAATAATTGTCACAATCGTCAACACCTTTTGCTGAGATAAAAAGCTGCTTTAGTTAAATCAAAAAAAAAATCAGCCGGCATAAAAAGAACATCATTATAAAAATCAGCCTGCATAACACAAACAAGACTTAATTTGTTTTAAATTTAACAACTCTTTTTGTGTTTTTTTTTGGGTATGGCTTTCCTCAACAAGAAGCTTTTCACCCTCTTGTCTTTATATATTTTTATTTTTTTTATTATTTTTTTTTTGCTATATAACCCAAAAGCAAAGATTTACATGTCATTATATACTTCAATACATAACAACACCAAGATAACACCCCCCACACTTTTACACTTTCTTGTTAAAGAAAACGGAACCACCAGATGATACTGTTAAAATAAAGGAAAATAAAAATAATCCTTAAGCAGTAGACAAGAAAAAAAATTAAAGCAAAAAAATCTAAATAAAGCAAATAAAACAAAGCAGTAAATTTCAAAAGGAAACAGATTAATTTTTAGTAAATTATACAAAAGAATTTTTTCCTTAAACATTTAACACCCCACAAAACGGAGCAAATGATGATGACGAAAATTTTAAACAAATATTTGGATGTGAAAAGAAATGAAAAACAGTTGACGCATTACTCCCAAAAAAAGGGGGAAATGTAAATTATCTAAAAGAAAATTACACTTAAATTATTTTAACCCTGTGGCATGGAACAAGAAAGTGTTTTGATTGTTACTTTGCAAAACTTTAAAATTTTGGTTGTAACCTTTATTAAAGAAAATAACTCTTTTGTTCAAATCTACTTAGACACTGAAATGTAAAAATTTCAGTGCACCAACTCTAAGAGTTGTGCACTTTTCTTGACATTTTTTAGTTTTTTAGGTAAAATTGCCCGTGAACAAAAAAATGAAAAGCAAATCACATCTTAACCCTTTGGCTAGGGGGACAAAAGGTTTGCAGGTCAGTTGTTTGGTAAATTCCATTGCTGGCCGTCCAAAGCCTTTATGTCTGGTAACAAGAGACTTACGTAGAAACCCAGTGCAGTGTCCCTGCCGTCTTTTAAATTTTTTCACCCAATTAGTTATCTGACAAAAATAAACATTAGTATAAAGAACGTTCTGCATAGATGAAAGTTAGCAGGGCAAGTCGAAACTCGGTTTAAGACCCATAAAATAAGGAGCGGATATCCTTTCTTTTTACTTGACAAAATTATTCTCCTCGACAATGGATCTTTTGTTAGCCTATCATAAATAAAACTTAAATAAGAAATATATAGTCCGCAAGTCCAAGTCATTTTATATCTCACACCGCAATTAATTTTTCATCAATGCTACTTAATACCTAGCCATCAGACTTATAGGGACCAGTGGCTCATACCAATGGCAAATCATAATAGTTGTGGCAAACCGCGTAAAATGGTATCTGTGAAGGCCTTACAAATGGGTAGAGACCTAATATCTTTACAAAATTTAAAATGACAATTTTAATTGAAAAAGTGTATGGAAACGTGTACTTGTATAACATTATACCATTAGCCATTCGTAGCTTATGCGCTTAAATATGTTTTTTGGTGAGAAAGACTTGAATGTTGGAGCTAAGACGAATAACGGAGCCACCACAAGTAGATATGCAGTACAATAAAAGGAATTAATCAATGATCAATATTGAAGGCAGATGTTGTCCAAAATATTTATTCCGAAAGGACATTTTTGTTAGAGCCACATAAAAAAACGATCATTACTATATTCAATAGGACTATTATGACTTCTGTTGGGAGGAGGCCTTGGCAGCCAAGGTAGCATATATTCTCCAATGTTGTTCTTCTTTAAATCACAAAACTGATATATTTGGTGTTTTAATGGGGGGTACCAAAGTTTATCAAATCCTTGGCTATAACAAAGTCGCAGTTTTTAGCTTCCACTCTATGCCCGAGTTTGCTTGACGTTTATGGACTAATTATGCTTTACACAACACGCTGGATAGCATTTTGTTACCAGTGGAAAGAGTCCTTTTTTTCTGTAATTGGCACAGATTGTCTTGTATCCCTTTTTGGTGCAGAAAATAATATGCTGATGTTGTATTCAAGCTATTTATTGTATACACCTTATGAGCATATCGCTGTCGGCGCCAGATAACTTTTAAGTCTTTAATTGGGTTACTGTTGCCTTGTTTTTTATTTCGTCTATATACTGCCTTATTAATAACGTGGCCTGAATTTTATATCTATCGACGCTATTACGAAATTCCAACAGTCCATATCCTTAGAACATTGTTTCTGTAAGGAGGCATCATTCATCTCTTAGATGGAATGAAACGCTTTTTTATTAGTGCTTATTATACAATAGAGGGTAAACCTTTTTATTTCTTTTTTTGTGTGAGTTTATATGATTATTTGCAATATTTTCTAAAGGACAAAAATATATTATATTTTAACAAAATAAATTTATTTGATGGATGCTTGGCCTTTAAGGTCTTTGTAAGTGCCATGATTTCCATTTATGGTTAAGCCATTAGCAAGCCTTAACAATCAGTGTTGTCTACTTTTTCAAATGCTTTGTATATGCTTTCATCAATTTGAGCCTTTTTTGCGTTGGGAATGCAACTATAAGCTTTCAATACCAGTGTATTTTAATGCTAAGTTTGTGTTTGTGTACACAAGGATGTGTAATAGTGTTGGTGTTAGAGTGTATATGTAGGCTGTAAGTTTATATACCCCAAATATTTTTCTTAGCCCTCTTATAGTAACAAAACGATTTTTTTGTTTCCGTATATGTATGTTTGCAAGTATGAATATGTATGTGAGTGTATAGTTGTGCTTGTTTTTGCGAAAAAGTCTTTATGTATTTGTCTACCAAATAAATTGAATGGAAAAATTCTTTCTGTGTAAATTTGTGTGTTAGAAATGACAACTCGAGAAAAATTTTTCAAGTCTTTCTTTTATTTTTTTCTTTTCTCTGCCAAATTTTCGCACTAAAAAATAAAGAGTGAACGACTTAACAAACGAATGAATAAGCATCAGAAGGGTTTACAAGTATATGATTGGAGTTGTAAGTGTAAAAGAAAACTTGCAAGGAATTCCCTTTAAAATTGTGTTGATTTTAGTTTAAGTTTTTTTTTTTTTTGTCTTTTTAAAAGATGTTACAGACTGTTTGCTGTAGTTTTCGTCGTTTGTGCTGTTGTAACATTACCACTATAAATTAGGCTTAAATAAAGTGAACATATTTTTTTTCTCTTCTTATTTTTCTATTTTTTTTTTTTGCGCCGAAATGTTAAGCCTTATACTTACAAACGTTTTTGTTAAAATGTGTAAATATTTTACTTGAGATAAATACTTCATATTATATATTATCATTATAAGTAGGGTAAGAAGATGCTTTCTTTTGAGCATTTATGTACTTCAGGCATAACTATATGTACGTAAAGGTATATGTAAGTTATGTAACTGAGCTTAAGCAAAATGAGTTTTAAATAATCCAAAATATTTGGGTAATTTAAGGCAAATCATTAAAGATGGTTTGACATAAAAGAAAATGGCAAAATAAAAGCTACTGCTTTAGTTTTTAGTATAAAAAAGAACCAAAATAAAAAGAAATTAATTATTCTTACAATATATAGTTAAATAATCAAGGCTTATTAGTTTAAAACAATTATTTAAGAAATTATTTTCCTAAAAATTTTATTAAGAAAACTGTTAATTTTGTGCTCAATGCTTTTGACTTAAGTTCAGTCCCTACTAAATTTTAGTTTTTCACACGATTCATAGGCCAGTAGGTTATATAGCTGTTGTTTACAACCAAAAAAAACCCGATCAAAGAGTACTGAGAATTAAAATCGGAGCTGCTTTGAAAATGTACTCTACTCGGCTAAAACTTGCCTTTGAAATAACACATTTCTTTTTTAAACTGACCCTTATAAATTTAAAAATAAAAATTAATAATAAAAAATAAAATTTAATAGTTTTCAAAAAATCCAAATTGAGTAGGGGTCGAACTTGGGCCTAAAAAATTGTCCTAAAATAAATAGTTGAAATATATGTAAAAACAAAAAGCTATACATTTTAGTAGGCCATACGAGTGGAAATAAAATTTATATATAGACATTTTAAAAAATACTTTAAAAGACGTCTACAAAAATTTTTTCTTCGAAATAATGTTTTTACTGCTAAATATTACTTTTTTTTAATTTTTGAGTGTAAAAAAGATCTAATTTTATTTTTTTTCTTTAATAAATTTTAAAATTCTATACTCATGTAATTAATATGGTTTTTTAATACAAATTTAGTACTCTAGCACGTCTTGTTAGTTTTATTACTCTTTGGTAGTTTTTATCATTTTCAAATTATTCTTATTACAAAATGGCACCCACACATAGAAAAGACATAATTTAATACTTGAGTCTTATTTTTTTCTCAACTATTCTCAACTATATTTTATATAATTTATTGTATAAAAGCACGCACCAATACGTTTTAAAAAAATGAATGACCATTTTTTATATGAAACAGAATTTAAAAAAAAAGTCAAACAAACACATACAAATACCCAGTAATAAGGCCAACTGCTTAGAGCCACTTAAACTAACATACATTCGCACATTTATTGTTAGGTTCCTTTACACGATTCTATTTTTTTTAAAGAAATAATATCTAAAGAACATATTTATAGTCTGATATCGTTTTGGCAAAATTGTCAAAATGAAAAAACAGAAAAAAGCAACAAAAAAAACAAGAAACGAGTTAAAAAGGCAGAACAAAGCATCATGTATACAAAAGCTGGGCAATACAAAAGCTATTTCTTGTTGTTATTTATGAACAAATGCAGTTTTCATGTTGGAATTAGTTTGATTTTCTTATCTCGCTTTTCAGCTTTACTTTTCTTTTTGCTAGTATTTTGTAGATATGGCACGTTTTGGTGTAAAGAATTTTCAATCAGTTGATATCTTATCAATTTGTGTAAATATTTTTCGTTTTTTTTTTGCATCTAAGTTTGCCAATTGGCTTTTTATTAGTTTAGGGCACATTTATTACAAAAGTTTAAAATTTTGGAATAAAGCTAGTTAAAATTTTTTAGTCAAGTGCCAAAGAATTAGTTATTAAATGTTTTTTTAACCAGGTTTTTTCACTTTACCGTAATCTGTGAAAAATATTTGGCAATGGGTAAAGTTTAAAAAAAAAATGTTTTTTTATGTTTATTCACATAAAGATTTAAATGGGGAAGTTCATTAGTTTGGTTTAAATATAAGAATAATAAAAAATATTTATGTTCATGAGACTAGCGGTCTTTCAAAAAAAATCAAATAATTGAGCCCAAAATCCATGTATTTTATTTTATTTTATTTTATTTTATTTTATTTTATTTTATTTTATTTTATTTTATTTTATTTTATTTTATTTAACTTTATTTTATTTTATTTTATTTTATTTTATTTTATTTTATTTTATTTTATTTTATTTTATTTTATTTTATTTTATTTTATTTTATTTTATTTTTTTTTATTTTATTTTATTTTATTTTATTTTATTTTATTTTATTTTATTTTATTTTATTTTATTTTATTTTATTTTATTTTATTTTATTTTATTTTATTTTATTTTATTTTAGTTTATTTTATTGTATTTTATTTTATTTTATTTTATTTTAATTCATTTTATTTTATTTTATTTTTTTATTTTATTTTATTTTATTTTATTTTATTTTATTTTATTTTATTTTATTTTATTTTATTTTATTTTATTTTATTTTATTTTATTATATTTTATTTTGTTTTTATGTACATATATGTATATCCCTGTTAACAAATATTCGCTTGTAATACACAAAATTATTATTTTCCATATCTTTTATTGCAATATTCGAGAGACAAAAATTTTCCAATAAGCACAATAACTTCGTTTTTCTTAAACGTTGGGTCCTAGATTCTAAGACTTTTCTTAGGCCAGCGACAGATAGGTTAGTTTATACTTGATTTTTTTTCTTAAATTTTTAAAAGATTTCTTATAAAAAATATACGAGGTATTTGTGTCGATTTAATTGTTGTAAAATGTCATAATTTTATTTTTAATACAAAGCTTCTTGCTTACATTTAGAAAATCTGAATCTTGAGTAAAATCAAATGTACTATGTACTAAAATTTTTTGTTTTATTCAAGAATTGCTTTTAAAAAATTAAGAGGTTTTCAGCGCCACTAAACCCATTATGTGTAAAAAATTTTATACATCACAATAGACATTTTACGGAGGTTTGTGTTTACAGCATATTTAAAGTGTAATAAAATCTTATAACTTTTAAAGAAATGTTTTTTTTTTTTAATTTCAAAGACTTTTAAATTCTTTCGATGGTTTTGTTTTTATGAATCTCAGTTACCATTACAACATTATTAAATTTTAAATTATGAGCAAACAAATATTCATGCATGCCGGCTTTTTTTTACAATCAACAACAAAATGACACATCAAATAACAGGATACAAAGTAAAACAAAAACCCTTAAAACACAAGTAAAAGACCATGCGACAACAACACTTAAGTACTTAAACACTTCCATTTGACACTTATGTGTATGTAACACAATAACGAGAAAATGCTGATGGGGAGTTAGAAAAGGAGTTACGGAGCAGCGGCGCGTGTTCAAGTAAAAAAAAAAACATCTTCAGGCATGAGCAATTATAAAGAAAAGTGAAACATAAAATAAAGTCTGATTTAAGAAAAATCTGCAGATGGCAAGTGCTCTTTTAGGGTCTAATACATGTTAGGGATAAGGATTATTTATAACATGAATGATTTAGGTGTTTTTGAAACAAACAAAATTTCGATTGTTTTATATTCAGACTTATTTTACTTAAGTCAAATGTCCTAGATCGAGACATAAAATTTCCCTTTTTTCCGGTTTTTCGTAGCAAATAAAACGAGTAAACAATGTAGTTCTGAGATCTATTGTTATCTTATAGTTTTTATAAAATATACTTTGGGAAATTTTATGAAGATATATATTACACGATATTTCTACATTTGTTTATGAATATCTTATTTATATATAACCCTTAAACTTGCTTTTAAAATCACAATTTTTTTCTTCATTATCTTCTTTTTTTGTAATACCCATATCCTTGCTGAAGAATTGTATTTATTAGCGATGATTTCTTAAGACTCGCTTTTTTTTATAGAAAAGAATAATTATAACAACGTACCTGCTACTGAATTACATTAAAGACTTTTGTTAAGAGAGGAGAAAGTAACAAATAATAAGATAACGAAATCACCTTTTGCATTATAAAAAACATGTTACATTTGTTTTTATTTCTTTACGTGCTAAACGTGCTTATTTTATGAATATATTTTGTAAAACCAATTTTTTTATAGAAAATATTGTTAAGAATATATTAAAGTAGTTTAGATTTCATAACGTATTTTATTTATACAATTTACATATGTATGTATTTAAGTTTGTAAAATAGTATGATGTCCTTGTAAACATATTATTAGTGTATGTCGGCTGCTCTTTAAAGCCAGTTTACAGCTTCTACGAACTTTCAGCAATATTAGCTGTGGTATGATGATATGAAGTTGTCTATAGGGAAATTGGAGTATTTTAAAGTGTTCTTTAAAACAGGATTTGAATTATGAGTTTTTTTTCTATTTGGTTTTTTCTCACTAAATGATTTTTTTTTAATCAATTGGGTAACCTTTTTATAAAAAAACACTTTATGATATGACAATTATTTGGTATAATTTTGTTTATAAAATCTTAAAATATTTTTGTTTAAGACAATTTTATTATTATTGCTTTAGGCTGCTCAAATTTGATCCCTATTAAATTCTAATTTTTTGCAAATGAAGAAATTAATATTTTTTTTTATTAGTTTGAGTCTTATAAGGATACTATCGATACTATCCGAATAGAATGCATTTTTGAAAACAGCTACGATTTTCATCATCAGTCCTTTTTGGTCGGGGGTAAATTATTTGTTTGTAAACATCAGCTATTTAACCCACTGGTCTATGGTGAGTCAGCACGAAGTCTTTTTAATTTCAAACTTACCAAACCAACGTTTTTATAATGTTTTATTCTGATACCAACGCCATCTAGTGTATGTAGCGCTTTAATCATCTATCAGATTGGTGTTGAAAGGCTACCATATTCTATGCACAATTTTTAAATAGTTATCACCGTGCCGTGTGTGTGTTATGCGTTTTTTATTTATAGTTGAACTTTTGTTTAAGGACAATTTTATTATTTTTACTTAAGACTCAAGTTCAATCCCTACTAAATTTTTGATTTTTTTAATTATGATATTAATTTTTTTACTTTTTTAGCGCTAGATTAAGAAAAAAGGTTTTAGTTCAATATAATATAATAAAATAAAATCAATTGTTAAAGTAAAATTAACTCTAATTTTTATAGTTGCCATAGTAGTTAGTCTCCTGCCTCTTTTTAAAGTGTATGTCCAGTATTTGGTATTTTTTGGCCCTAACCGAAACTCTGCGAAATTAACCAACCAAAGCTATTTTATTTTGAATCCAGAACCTATTTTTGACGCTTGTATGTATTGTTGCACCCAACTGATTACTACTTTTTTCTCTCGAGGTGTGAAGCTTAAATATTTTACTTTGAATTGAAGGAAAAACGTCGCAAAAAACCGAAGCTCTGAAGAAGAAATTAGGTTGACAGAAATTTTTAAATATACGGGAAAAAATATGGTTTCTCCTTCCAATTGTAATGTTATAGGACCTCTTTTAACTTTACCAACTTCATATCAATTTAAATGACCAAAGTACTGAGTGCTTTGTGAATAAATTTTAATTTTATAATTTTTTATTTTTAAATATTTTATCATGCACAGGCATGATTTGCTTAAAAAAACTTTTTTTGAAATTTAAATTAAATTCTACAAATGCCTTTGTTAGTTTTTTTTTTTTGTTTTATATACCTTCTTTCAAGCCCGACGCTATTTTTTAAATTTAATTTTTTTTTTAAATGTTCTATTTGTGTTTGTTGCTTGTACTTTATTTTCTTCTTATTCATTTAATAAATTTTATTTTTGTTTCAGATTTTTTCATCGCCTTTGTAGACATTGATTCATTTGCTCATTGATTTTTTAAAAGAGTTTTTTTTTGCTTTAACTTATTACAGGATTTTCCACAGGACTGCATTTTTATAATGAATATCTGCTTTAAGCAAAGTTAGTTTAATTGTGTGTAAATATGAATAAGGACAAAGAAGATATAAGCTGAGAAAAAAAATTGATGTTTTTAATATTTTTTATTAAACATCATCTTTGCCATTGGCAGGTGCATTTAAAGGATTAACAGTAGAAGCTTTTAATGCAAACACAATAACCTTCAAAACACTGGTTCTTACTTTTATTTTCATGATCGTGGAAAAAGCCTCTGAAATAAAAATTATGATTTAAACTTCAAAATCAAATAAAACTGAAAACTTCATGGTTTTATTTAATACAAATGTTTATGTCAATGATAGTGTTGTAAACACCAAACATTTTCTTTTGCCCTAAATGGTGAAAGAAATTCGGCAAATAGTTTTAGACCTTAGCAAAATTGAAAGTGCAAAAACTAAGGATCAACTCGATATTTCAGCTAAAATAAAAATTAGTTCTGAAGCAAAAAATATTACGAATAACACAAGTTAATTTAAAATTATACAGAAAAAATACAAAAAATTTCTTAAGTGCTAAAACACAGATAGTAAATGAAACTAAAAAGTAAAAGAAACTAAAAAATTGTTTTAAAACAGCTCAAGTGAGTAAATACAGCACTTCAACTGTCGATTGCTATTTTTAATTTTTTAATGCTCTTCATTTACTTATTTTCCTCCTTTAAGGTTTCTTTATTAATTTTATTATAAAAATTAACGTTAATGAAATTTTATGAGATTAAATTAAAAAATTTTTAAACGCTTTCGTTTTTGTGGTTGTTTAAACTAAAAAGAAGTTCATCCAGTTCGACTTTAAGTACAAAACTCAAATAATTAAAATAGTCTTACAAGCAAAACATTTTACTAAATAACAAACTATTTACTTTCTTTTTTAATTTTTTTATCTTTGCAGATTGTTTCCCTAAATTTAGAAAAACAAGGAAGGAATCAGCTCATTAGACAGCTTTCTTATAATCAAAGGGAGCTTTATTGAAAATCTTAATGTGACATAGTTTTGTTCTAACAAAAAAAAACAGAAAATGAAAGAAAGACACAAATATGAAATATTTTTTTTAAGATATTGAACCAAAAACAAAAACAAAAATTATAAATCTTAAAAACAAACTAAAAACCAAAACCGCACAAAAAATATCAAGATTTTTAATAAGAAAAATTCAGCAGAAAAGTTATAAAAGAAAAACAAAACAACATCTAAAGAAAATTATAAATCTTAAGTATATGACAAGATAAATAAAAGTTAAGATAAAAACAAATGAAATAAATAAAACAAATAACAAATAAACAAAAGATTATGATTAAATTTAAGATAAAATAACAATATTTGTAACTTAGTACAACATGTTTACTTTACTAAAAAACAACCAAAAGTTTTCTTGAAAGGACATGGCGTCCATAACAATTGCAATGTTTATAAACAATTTAATCATTGGTCAAACAAGCTAAAGGCAAAAAAACAACACAAACTACTTCTTATTATTCACAAGAGAAATAAACTTATTCGCAACCAAAAATTATCTTCATTTCTTTCTTCAAGAAAAAAAATGAAGTCAATATCAAATTTAACAGAAAATAATAAAAACAGCTGTACAAAGTCCAGCCATTTAAATATACAGCACAATCAACAGCAACAAAATCATTGTTTACATCATTTGCAAAAACAACAACAACCAACTCAACTTAAGAAATTCCATTACAAATATCAACATCAACGACAACATTGTCAACATTTTAACTTTCTCCATCTACCAGCTGTTCTATTCTCATTATTATCCTGGTTAAAAAGAATATCAAAAAGAGCAACATCTACTTCATCTAGAGACAGTTATAGCAACAAAAACAAGAAAATGATTTTTGCTCTACTTTTTTATCTTGTTATCAACATTTGTGTGCATGGTAAGTAAAAAAATCAGCATCAATTTAAATATATTCAAACAGTGGAATTGAAAACAACATTTTTGGTAAATCTTGTTAAAATAATAATATGTTTAAAGATGTTTAAATTTTAAAACTAAAAAAAATTTTAAACACGAAATTAAGCTAAATATCTAAAGCTATATTTTAATAATATAACAGTTCGTATTACTCATACGCCACAGTGTACGTTTTTTCTTACTATAGATTTACTTAATAAGACCGAAAAGGGCTTTAAAGCCTAAAATTAAATTTAAAAATAATGCAAAAAATATGTTTAAAAATTAAGAAGTTCCATAATTTATGTTGTTTACCTTATGGTCGAGGATAACTTTTTTAATATTGAAAAATAGCCCCACTGTGTCTTTATGCTAAAGTCTACACGACTGAGAGTAGAGGGTGCATATCTATGACACTTGATGTTTTTCTGGGTTCTATCTAACAGTAAGCTTACATTTTTTAGAGTCTTTTTTTTTGTTTTTCTTTTGAATGAAGTTGAATTTAAAATTATTTGAACTGTTTGCATTTTTAAAAAATATCCAAATAATATATACCTAAAAAATAATCATTTAACTTCTGATTATGATTATTAATTTGACAACATTTTTTATAAATCTTTAGAGAATTTTTATTAGTTTTTTAATTTTAATTTAAAATAATATAATCAATCAGATATTAAGAAACATACTGATATTGACAAAAACCTCAATGTTTTTTTTAAAAAAAAAGGTAAGTGCCGTTTACTTCAAAGACCCCAACTTTTAAGTATCTTCAACTACGGGAAACTGTGTCTTAAAGGCATTTCAAATAATTTATTTAAAAACTGGGTTTGAACAATAGCTCCAGCTAAGTGTGCAATTTGTAATTTTCTTTATTCCCAAATATATATCTGGCATAGAGCAGTAATTTCTTTAGGCTATAATAGAAAGGACAAGTGGCTGCAGAATTAAAGCAGTATTAGGTGGTATCCACTTTGGTGTGTTTATCTTCTTTCTGGGCTATTTTTATAAAAGAAGAAAAAAAATAAATAGAAGGAAACGAAAAAAGTATCTTCCTCACATAGTTGACAGTCCTAGTCTCGAACCGACCACGATCCTTTAATTAGGATGAGAAGCCTAATGTTAGTCGCATACGACAGACTGGCTAGTCTGCTTATCGAATCAATAAATGGTTAAGTACCGCACACAAATATAACCTTTTGCGTCCTTTACATCTTGAAAGCTTGGCCGAAAGCCAATTTCGAATGACAAGCATCAACCTTGTTGAAGTCGATCCCATTGCGCCTGTTACCTCTATGTAGAGGATTTCTAACTGAGTCTATAGCCTACCACGAGGCTAGAAAATAGGCCTTTTCACCATCTACAAAGACCATAAACAAAGACGTCTGAGATATTTTTTTTATACTCAATCAAGTAGGAAACTTAAATTCCATCAACCCCGACCATATAAGATGCTACACCACATTTTATATGTAAAAAAACTGGCCGATAATATCTGCCTAATAGATGCTTAAATCGATTAAGAAAAGTAAATTACGAGGTGATCCGTTTATTTTAAGGTGGGTCTTGGACCATTATTTAGGGCGTTACAAACATTTACACAACCGTTTTCCGTGTATATGGATGGTGTGGGTATTAAAAGCGTTCACTAAAATCAAAAAATCTTTATGTGACACTCAGCATAGTATTTCGGAAAAAAACAATGAACAATTAATGTAGTCACTTAAATATTTAAGTTTCAGAACTCAAAAAATCGTTAAAATTTTTGGAGTTTCAGCCAATTGTGTTTCTTTGTTTTATGTTTTCAATTTTATTTTATTACTGAACAAAGGCATATAAAAAAAGGAACGTTCAATACACAAACCTGTGGACATCAACGAACAGATACAGAGGGTTCAAATTTAAAATATACTTTTTTACTGTAAAAAATTTAAAAGAGCTATTTGAAGTGTTTCATCTCATTTTTATTTTACAAAAAAGCGTGGTACCCATGTTGCTCCTTGCTGACTGCTAAGTTTTTAAGTATAAATTAAAATTTGTTTATTGAAGCTAAGCTTTAGGGTTAAAGACAACTGAAACAATTTTCTCTATATAGATTTAATGGCAACTTTTTTGTTTTCTTAACTAAATCTTTGGTTTTTTTAAATATAAAGTGTAGATGGTTTTTTCCCTTCACGAGCTTTTAAAGCCCTTACTTTTTGCTTTTAACTGTCCTTACATTATCTTACTTATTGTAGCTTTATGCTCTCTCTTTTTTGTCCTCTTCATTCATTATCATATTGATTACTTTGTTTATCCCTTCATAATGCACGTAATACCCTCAACTTGATTGCTGCTGTTTTTCATTCCGTTATCTAGATTTGTTGCTCTCATGAGCTTTTAATATTGCCAACATTTATCACATTCTTTTATCAAGTCAATTTTTCGCTGTCACAGACAAAAAAAAATTTTGCATTTGTTTTGTAACGTTATGATATCTGAGAAGTGATAAGAGGTAAGGGTTGCCATATAGGTTTTTTAGGGCAAAATAAGTTTGTGTGTTTTTTGCCCAATTTGAAATTTTTAATGTAGATGAAAGGTTTATAATGCAACAACATTTTTTGTATATCATATCACTTATTTTAATTTAATTTAATACATTGGAGCATATACATTCAAACAACAATAACTGGCTTAGATTTGAAATTCAGGAGCCAAATTACGGCATTCGATTCAAATCGAAATTCCACTCGATCGATCGAGTTGTCAATGCTTTTAAAATAGAAAATTGAATCGAATGTCTTAATTGCCGGCTGATTTTGTATGAAAATTTCGTTAAAAAAGCTACCTATGTTCAATTTAAAAATTCTCTACGAATATGCTCCTTAATATATTTGTATTAAAAACATCATAAATTTAATAAAAAAATATATAAAAAAAATTACAATAATAAAACAAATTATTAATACTGTAATGTTGTTTGCATACAATCTATATGTCAAACATGTCAAACATTTATAATTTCCTGTTTAGTTGTTTCCTCCATCAGACATTTAACTACATATTTGTTAAGCCAACAAGCAAACATTTATATTATGGTGACATCAGTGGATCTTAAAGTTTTCCGAATTATAAAATATTCATAAAAGTTGACATTAAAAAAATCTTAAGACACTTCTACTTGTAATTTCTCAGAATATTTTATATAAAAAAATCAAATAAGGTTTTTGTCCGAAGGACGAAAAGTTTCCTAGTTGAGTACATCATATAAATCATTTAAAACAAATTACTATTTATTTCAAAATTTCTAGTCTTGAAAAAACACCTTTACTCGGTTTCTTCCTAATTTTTTAGTTGAAAGAACCTTTTTGTTCTGGTTTTTAAATCCAATTAGTACTAAAAATCTTCTGTTATTAAGAAAGCATTTATTGACTTTTTTATTCATATTTAAATTTTTTGAAAATCATTTTCAATTGCTTATAAGTTGTTTGCTAATTAAATAATTTTTTTTAAACATCATTGAATAATTTTTAATTGCATTTCCATTAATTTTGAAAATTTAAAATACGAAAATATTTTCCTCAGACTAAGTACTTCTTTAAAACTAATATAACATAATTGATGCCTTTAATTACAATATAATGATTATTTTAGAATTAAAAAAAATTAAAATCATAAAACAACATATTTAAATATACTTTGTATTTGCACATGCTCTTTAGAATTTTTTTTTTGATTAAATAAATATTGAAATTATGCCATAGAAATTCCTTTTATATTTATTTTAGATAAAAACCTATGATTTTTAAAGCTTTTAGGATAAACACTTGTAAATTTTTTTTGTGATTTCTCTTTTTGCTGATTTTAATTAAAATATAACACAACATGATAAAGCCACAAAAACAAATGAACATAAATTAGTATAACTAAGCTCCATACGATACTAGTGTATAAATAATAAATACACGTATATGTGTATATATGTATGTGTGCACACATATGTTATGTGTTTATGTATTTGTTTCTTTGAACTTATTTATGCAAATTTAGCTTAAGGCTTATAAACAAATACTTACTTAGAATAATAAATAGAATAATAAAATAGATTTAAACAAAAATATTTGCATAAATTTGTGAGTTATAAATATGCAATAAACTAAAGCATACTTTAAGGCAATCAAGGAAATATTGGTAAAAATGTGTTTGCTGAAGAGAGTCATTTCATTTAATTGTTTTGCTACAATTATTTTGGTTTAAAGGAATTTCAAAAAGTTATATTCCAACAATTACAAATATTAATATTTTTAATATCAATTGAGATAATTATTTTTGCCAAAAGCAAAAATTAAATTTCTTAAAGATATATTTTTTAATAAGCAATTAAAATTTCTAAAAACGTAATAGATTAGTAAAGTGTTGGGATCAATTACAAATGATAAATTTGCAAAACAAGGCCAAATAAAATTGTAAAAAAACCAACAACAAAAACAAATTAAAAAATAAAATAAATCAAAATATGTTTTGTTTCGAGTTAAACTTTGAACTCTTTTAATAGTTTCAAATGAAAACAAAAACTAAATATAATGAAATAATATTTCAGGATATTATTATACACTTCACAAAGTGATAAGGGTTCATATCAGTTTGTCATTCCAATTGCAATTTCTATATTATCCATTTGCGACTCCATAAAGTATATATATATTGCATTTTTACAGATAGGAAAGTCGATTTTGCCATGTCAGTCTGTCTGTTTTTTGAAATCGAGTTTCCGGAGTAAATTTAAGTATTTCGAACCAGGTGTAATGCAATGAATTTGACTGTTATAGCTTACAAGCGCTGGTAACACTCTCACAAAGGCAATAAATGCAAATTGTATCATAAAATATATTGTTTTTTGCTTAATTTGTTTTCTGTTTTTGAGAGCCATAGTGTGTGTTTTTTTGTGTGATTGTTGCTATACCCTTTACATGGTAGTAAAAGTAAATATCAGTTTTTAATTTCAATTATAACATTTTTAAATATCCATTAAAATAAAAATATTTCGGACCCTTAAAATTTGGAAAATCAATTTTTGATATGTTGTGAGTTTTCCGTTTCTGTACTTTAAGCCCACCACAAAAATTATAATATTGACGGTTCGAAAACCATGAAAAATTCGGCACAACCGAATATAGGGTTCTTACTTGTTTATATTATTTCAATAAAATTTATTTATTTTATTTTATTTTATTTTATTTTATTTTATTTTATTTTATTTTATTTTATTTTATTTTATTTTATTTTATTTTATTTTATTTTATTTTATTTTATTTTTTATTTTATTTTATTTTATTTTATTTTATTTTATTTTATTTTATTTTATTTTATTTTATTTTATTTTATTTTATTTTATTTTATTTTATTTTATTTTATTTTATTTTATTTTATTTTATTTTATTTTATTTTATTTTATTTTATTTTATTTTATTTTATTTTATTTTATTTTATTTTATTTTATTTTATTTTATTTTATTTTATTTTATTTTATTTTATTTTTTATTTTATTTTATTTTATATACTTTTTTGTTTTATTTTATTTTATTTTATTTTATTTTATTTTATTTTATTTTATTTTATTTTATTTTATTTTATTTTATTTTATTTTATTTTTTATTTTATTTTATTTTATATACTTTTTTGTTTTATTTTATTTTATTTTATTTTATTTTATTTTAGGGCTTTTGAACGCAACATTTTTATCGTTACGTTCCTTATCTTAAACATATGGATTTTTTTTCCTTAAATTGTTAGCCTTTATTATAATAAATTTAATTAACCTCCTTTCTGTCTCCAGTTCATGGAAGCTAAATATCTCTTCGTAAATTATAGTTTTATCTGATAAAGTTTGTCTTTTGCATTTAGTTTCCTTCAGATTTTATCAAAAACATTAACTTTCTATCTTTTTCTTTGCCTTTTGATTTGTTGACATTTTATGCAAATTTTTGCCAGATAAAATGCGCCTTTTTAAGATTTTTATCAATTTTTTTTTATAATATTTTTTTCTTTTCTTTTTTACTAGAATGAACGGTCATACAATTTAAAGAATTTACGATTTTTCAACTGCCAATTTTCATAGTATTATGCTTTGAATAAACTTTTAACATTAAAAAGTGTTTAAGATTGAAACACGAAATTCTTTAGAAACATTTTTAAGGCTTTTTGGCCAAAGTCAAACATCATAAAATCCAGTTAGTTGTTGGTGTGTGAAAAGGGTCAATTGCTTTAAGTTTTATTTAAACTTTTCTATCGTTGGTCATCCTATTTTTGTTTTTGACCTAAAATTTCTACTTACATTGACCTTTGTTAACTTTTGTTCATTTTGTTACTTTTTTTTCTTTTTAATGGCTTCATAAGAAATTTTTATTGCATTATTAAGGAAATTTCTTAGACAGGAGTAAGGCAAGGATATTAAGGTTGGGTTTTTAACTAATATTTGTAAATGGTTATAAAATTTTATGTTTCATTGTTTTTTTTTCTTTTTTGTAAAAATTTATAGCATTTTAAATGCCCCTAATTTAAGGCTCGATTTGGCAATAAATGGTTTTTTCTCTTTTTAAATATAAAATTTATTGCATTTAGGTCCTTTCGTTCTCGTTGTTGGTTCTTGTTTAATTAAAATACCTTAAATTACTTTTTCCATTAACCTTAAAGTACTTAAAAAGAGATCTGCTAAAGGCTATTAAAAAATGAAAATAGAAAGGAACTTCCAATTAAAACTTTTTATTAAAGAATTTTCTAAACAATTTGTTTCTTATATTAAATGTTTAACTATAAAATTTTTTTTAATTATTTGTAGTTAATATTTTACGGTATTTTTATTTAAAATTTTTTTTTTCAAAAATAAATATATATAAAATTTAAAACTTTTCTTCTTTAAGTCAAAAAAAAATATTTTTTCCTTCTTGATTTATCCCTTTTACGTTTAAAACAATCTTTCTTATTTTGAATCAAGTACGGTTTTGAACTAAAATCAATTCCTTTTTGGCTCAAATATGGCTGAATATAAGATAAATTGTACTTGGTTCAACAAACCTCTCAAAATGGTTTAGGAAACCCCGTACTCACTGCAAGTTTGACTCCGCTACGGCTTAAGTTAAGCAAAGATTACTTGGTTTTTTGTATGTAATTCAAGAAAAAAAAGAAATTTATTTACAAATTTTGGAAAATATTTTTAAAATCTTTTACCAAAAAAAATTTAATTTTTTCTAATTACTCTTTAAAACACATCTTATGATATGGATAAGGCAAGATCTCATAAAAAATATTACTTTGTCCTCACAAACATACAAATTCTTTCTATCCACCGTGGAAGCTTTAAAAAATCTATTTAATTTTTATGTCACTTCTGTTTAACACTTTTTCTCTTTTCATACCTTTTTGACATCTTTTTCAAAACCGAATAAAACCAACACTTAACAACAGGTATAAAATTATAAAACATCGTAAAAACTAAAAAATAAATTATTTCACATTTAATTAAATTTGAAAACTTTTCAATTTGTTTCGTTGTGATTCTTTCTACTTTTATACATTCAGTTTTCTCATAAGTTGAGCTTCTAAAAGGTAGGTGTAGAATACTTTTACACAAATGTATAAGCATACCTACATATCGCAGCCTTAATGTAGAGAGGCCCCAATTATATTTTTTTACATTGAAACTTTTTGTTTATTTTGGATAAAATTATAACGCATTCATAAAAAAATCCACAAAAAAAGTTTATAAAAAATTTAATTTAGCAACTTTCTATTTTAAGGTGGTGTTATTGATATATAAATCACATGTATTTGCGTATATACTTGTGTACACATATACGTAAATATAAGTTATGTGACAAGCCAGCATTAAAAGGTAAACTTTTATAAAAAAATGTGTCAATTTTTCTAACTTAAATTATTTTTGTTATTTTTTTTTAACTTAATTTTGCAACTTCATAGCTGCTTTTGGTTAGAACTATAAAAGAGGTGGATAAAAATAAGTTGAGAATATTGAATTTAAGATTTTAACCCACAAAAAAGGAATGTATTAAAAACAAAATGTATATAAAAAAGCTGCACTTAAATAAGTGACACAAAACTTTTCCAACTTTTTATATGTGAATATAAAGTCTTTGACATACAGCATAAAAGCAAGTGCAGTTTTTAGTTTATAAATATTTTTTTAACCTCAAATTTATATAAACTTTTGCAACTTTATATGCCAAAACTAACACTTGCATACGACAACACCTTTTTAAGCTTTTACAGTTACAGTCAGGGAGTTTTTTTTAAGTTGTTTATGTATGAGAGTATGTACTTTCTTATCAGTTGCAACAATTAACTTTTTTCTTGAGTACATTTTTAAAACGAATTATATAGAGAAAAGTAACACATTTTTATAATTTATTTCGAATTTAAAGGCAAAGCCTTAGGTAACATACAATACAGTTTTAGGATGCATTAAATAATAACTAACAGCTTTGCAGGATGTTTTTAAGACCCTGAATTTGTTATAAGTTTTTGCTGCAAATTTTCTAACGTAACTTACTTTAAAAAAAATTGTTTGCCAACCAACCAGAATTTCAAAAAGTCTTTTTTTTTGCATTTATAAAATTTTCCTTTGGTTTATAAAATTTTAAAATACATGAATGATAACCTTTTTAATTAAATCATTTTGGGAAAGTAAGTAACTTATACTACGCTTCCATCTACGTGATTTGCGCCAAATCATTTAATTTGCTCAAATTAAGTAATTTGCTACATGATTTCCCATATATTTTTCATATGAGCAAATCATCTCAAATGACTTGATTTGCTCAAGATTATTTCGAAATTTGTCTGTGCAACACTGCGCGGAGGCTATTTTTACAAATGCAACTTTGGGGAATCCATTATTGGTGAGTAACAAATCCGAAAAAATGACAGCTGATTGCATGGAGCATGCATCAGGTGGGAGCAGTTCTACAAAAACAACTTAATTTGTCATAAGAATGTCAAGACAGATAACAAAAACTCACAAATTCTTTTTCCTCCTTTTAAGCTTTTTTTTAGAAAACTACAGTTGTTGTTTGTAAAAAAGAATCAAATACATAAACATAAACAAACTTTGATATTTTAATAAAGAAACACCGGTTTCAGCTGAATGACAGAGGCCACCTGATATACGTGTCAGATTGAATTCGAACATAAAATTACTTACAACGTAATGGAAACACTTCGAAATGATTTACTCAAAATTACTTAATTTGCTTATAATGGAAACGTACTACTAGGTGGCAATCACAGAACGTTTGTTTTATTAGCCGATCTTAGTATAGATTTCCAGGCACTTTAATCTTACGCGCTTCTTCTCCAATTTCTGACACCCAATTTTTGAGACGTCTTCCTCCATTTGATTCTCCCATCAGAGTTTCGGTCTTCCTCTTCTGCGTGATCCATCACCAGGCTCGCACTCGAATGACTTCCTAGCTGGAGCATCTTTATTAATTCCCGCAACAAGACTTAGCCAATCTTAACATTGAATTCTGATAGGCGTAATATATCAATGCTATCAAACAGCACATAAAGCTTGCGGTTTAGATGACACGAATATTCTGCGTCAACGTAGATTAGTCCATAGATTTTTTAAAAAATCTTCCTCTCGAAAACTCCAAGCACTGCCTCATCTGCTTACGCAAGCACCAATGCTTCAGAACCATATATATACAGTGTCTTGTAGAGAGTGATTTTTGACTGTCGGGAAGTGGCTCTACTTTTAAACTGCTAACTTTGTCTAAAGTAGTATCTATTGGTTCATAATGTTCTTCTTTTTATCTCAAAATGGATGTTGTTGGTTTTTCTAATCTGTAGTTTTAAACTTCCACTGCCCATCCTAGTCTACTGGACGTCTTCTGTGTTGATACTATCAGCTTGATTCTATCTGCATTTACTACCAGACACACTTTGGCTGATTGTGATTTGAAAGGTATATATTAAGTATGCGGGAATTGCCGATATTATTAATTTGTTTTACTCCTTATATCAAGTGGTTTTACGACAATATAATTATTGTTGTAATTATAAAATCTCTCTGTGTTTGTTGACTTTATTTCTGTTTTACTTAACTTACAAGTCTTTTATTTTGTTATTGTAATCGGTAAAGAATAAAACTGCCTTACAAAATATCCTTTAAATACATATTTCTCTTTTAAGGAAATATCAGGTTGTCTTTAAAAAGCAGTTTAATTAAATATAAAATTAATATAAAACAATTTCAATAACCTCGCAAAAAACAAAAAGTGCAAAAAGAGCTTCTATCTGCTTTCAACACTAATAAATTTAAAAAAACAAAACAGATGCCTTCTTTTAACCATAAATATGTATTTATATGTATGTTTATGTATTTAAATGTACACTATATACAAATGTACAAAAAATGTTTTCAATTCACGTTTAAGTTTTTCTCTCGTCCCCACAAAGGGGGAAAAAGTGCAAAGAAAAAGTGAACAAATTTATATGAAAACTTATTTAAAGTTTTTTAACCAAAATAGCAACTAAGGGAAATATAACAGCAAGATGCTCAAAAAATACTACAAAAAAAAATTTAAAACCAATATTATTACTCAAATACATGTACACCTACACACACACACACCTCCGCACACAATCATAACCAGACTCGTTCCCATAAAAAAACTTATTTTCTTACCTGTCATACTAAAATAAATGAAATTTCAAGAAATATTTTTTATAAACCAAAAAAAAAAAGAAGAGAGATACTGCAAAACAGGAAACGGAAACGTTGGAAAAAATACATAAATATGAAGAGATAAAAGAAGAAAAGGTGATTAAATTTCATTTAAAGATACAACAAGAAAAAATAACACAAACATAAACAAAACTAGAAAATTGATAAAAAAAATTTATTTGTTTTCTATTTTCCCAAGTTTAAAATTAAACGTTTTAAATTGCTTTAAAATAATGTTAAAAATTTAGTAGAAATCGGTGTTACTTATATTAGTATTTTTTTTAAATCACACAGGAGATTATATTATCGAAAATTTTTAATTTTCTTTAAAGAAATTTATCTAATTTTTAAACATTAAACTTTTTCTTAAATAGAAAAACATTTTTACAGATTATGAATTATAAAATTAAAAAACTCATTAATTTAAAAATTTGAAAGAAAATAGCTGGGAGTTTCAACCGCTGGATTTAAACAATGGGCTTAGACTCATTTCGATATGTGTTTGCTAAATTTTGGAGACACCAGAAAAGAGCTCTTCCAGATAAATTTTAATATAATTTTAAAAATGTTCTTTATTTGGCATCACTGGTACCAAAAAAAATTACTCACACCAACTGGAGTGCTAGACATCATTCCTCAAACTACCCAAAATTTAGCTTGGTAAGGGGCTGTAGGAAAGTGTTTTTGGTGTAAAAGACATCTTCAGTTGCAGACTAAATATGGGTTTAGAGCACTGTTACATAGTGTAGAATAAAACGCTTATTCATTGCAGGTTTGGCCTTAAGACGACATAAAGGAAGAAAGCTGTGACATCATCAATGAGTAGCTGCTATGGAAAGATTAGGCTGTTAAGGTTTGATATGGCAAATATTTAGTATCTAAACAGGAGTGACACTAAATGAGGAAACTGTATGGTCACCTACATAAAAAGCTAGTTACCAGTAGGAAAAAGGAGTAATGGTTGCCCATAAACATAGGGAGACTACGTCTCAAGGCTTTGAATGGCGTCTAGGACGAGCGGATGCAATCCCAAGATTTCGCATTATTGTTAGATTCGCGAATATAAAAAAGAATCAGTAGAAAGTAAGAAAATATTGACTGCCACTACTTAGGATTGCAAAAAAAGAAAAGCCGGGTAAAGTATTTGGAAAATAGACTCCACAGAGCTTAGCTTTTCTTTCGGGCTGTAAGCTGGAAAACTTCATTGGCTCATCATGCAAATCAGGAAGTTAGCAGATAGGCTTAAATTGGAACTTGATTCAATGAACGCTGCTCAGTTTTAGACTTTTACTTTCGTGTGTTTTTAGTCGAATTACATCTTTTCTACTTTACTTGATGATATAGATATTTTTAAGGCACGCGCAATTGGGTCACCGATATTGCTGTTGTGTATGAAAGGGCACTTTTATACAGTGCTTCTGACATCCTAACTTATTCATCATCTACTATCATCTGAGTCACTGTTAACTTAACGAAAAAAAAAATATTCTTTAAAAATATTAAATTTTTAGAAAAAGTTATTGAGCGTCACTTTGACATAATTTCAATAAATGCCTACTTTCTGTATACTTAAGCAAGATAAAACAAATCAAGCTTAAATAAACTTTAGACTCAATATAGGTATACTACTAAACTTAAAACGTTACGCCTAATGTACAAGTAATAAATACATAATTAAATAAATAAATAAGTGATTAAATAAATAAAGCCAAAGAAATTCTGAAATGAAGATTTTATTGTAAAACATCTCTTCATTACACTGTAGCTGGTTTTAAAGTTGCGTTTAGATCTCCAATTGCTTAAGTAAAGATTTTTTCAATATAAAATAATTAAGCTTTTGCTAGAAACATAGTTTAAAACGATTATTAATAGGCTTAAAACTTTTACTGGATTAACTTATTATTTAGGAACCATTGGATATGACAAGACCCTGTAGCGTATGATTAATATAAATAAAACCAATTTTTCTAAAAAAAAGCAGTATTTTAAAGTTGTAAATAATTAAGAATAATTTTGTTTTCTAAACTTTCGAATTGCACTTTAAGCCAGCTTTTAAACACTATAATTATTTAAAACATTTGCTGCATTTGCTTGGGGAAAATAAAGATTTTTTGTATACAAATACATACATACACACAAATACATCTCTGTGTATAATATTTATTTTAAACATTTTCATATGCAAACATTTGCACATATTCCCCTTTATTCAAAAGTTTTTGTTTCTTTAATACAACTATGCAATTTTTTGCCTTTCATCTTTATTTTGGTTTAAGTTATTCTCTTTGTTGGGTTTGTTTTTCAAAAATTTAGTCTAAAAATCACTTTATATGCAAATAATTTTACTTTCAAAAAAAAATGCTCTTGCTTTAAAATATCACAGAATATGCATGTTTTTATCGCATAAAATATGCAAAATTGCTTAACTTTGGTAAGAACGTACATTTTTGGGAATATATTTATTCATTATTTTTGAAGATTTTCTAGTAATCTCTTTGCATTTTGTGTTGACTTTGAAAAATTTTCATTTAGCAAAGAAAATTGCTTCTATGTGTTGCGCAGAGCCATTAATTAATTTTTTTAGAAGAAAAAAGAAAAAAATATATTTTTTGTGGACTAAATAACACTAAAAACATAATATTTTTTATATATTTGATATTTATTTATTTTTATATTGAATGTTTTTTGCTTTCATAGTTTTTGTATACGTAAAATCAAATTAATAAATATTAATCATACGCCACTTGATCCATAAGTTATTGGTTAATAAAATTTAGAAAATCAATAACACAAACATTTGAAATACACAACAAAACTTTTTTATTACACACAACTTGACTTGGTGAAAGCTATCCTTAAGACATCAAAAGACAACACCTTTAAATATAAGTATTTTATTGCTGCCCATAAATTTGTAAGGTATAATAGAAATGACACTATTTTTTTAAAGAAAACACAAACACGTAGAGTAAGAAATCAATAGCCTCAGCGTATCAGCAATAACATAAATCACCCAAGGTTTTCTCGTTTTTTTTTCAATTTTATATCTTGCACTTAAAAATCCTTCAATTTTGTAGAATAAATTATAACCAGCTCAACACAAATGCCCAAACCCCTAAAAGTATGTTGCGGAAGTGTTAAGCAGTATAGAAATTTTTTTTGTAGAAAAGACACACTCCTATTAAATGTCAAATGATTTATATGTTAAAGCATTTGCAAAACTTATGAATAAAAAAAGATATTGAGAGGAAAACGGAAATACCAACAACATTGATAACCTTAAAAGCTAAAACATGTTAGAAAAACTGAAAGTATGAACTTGTTTATTTGTTTGTTATTTTTTTTATTTTTTGCTTGCATAGATAAGCGAAAATATTTGTAAACACCTAAAGGTGGGTCAAACTTCTTGTTGTTTACAAAGTGTTATGTTTGCTTTTTTGTGTTTTTATTTCTCTTTCTCCTCAACCAAATAGGCATAGAAGTTGTAATCTATGAACATATAACAGATATTCTTACAAAATACCTTTGACAAATATTTAACTTTGTGACAAAAAATTCAAGCATGTATTTATATCTGTGACTTAGGAATTAAAAAGATATTTTTAACGTTTAGAGTAGCCCATCAGTGTGTATTTTATACAAAAAGTTTGTGGCAGAGTAATGAAAGTTTGTTTGGACAACAAAACTTTTAAAAATATTTGACCTTTAATTTTGGAAGTTCAACACTTGTTATTTAAAATCCAACAGCAAAAACCTTATTTTCAAAGCAAAAGGTTGGCAACTTATTTAATTTTAATACATATTTTAGGGATTAAGAAATGCACTAAGTATAATGAAACTTTATTACAAAAGTATTTATTTTTTAGGTTTTTTGTTTAAATTAATATTATTTTTTGTCTTATTAACTTTAATTTATTTATTTTATTTTATTTAATTTAATTTTTTTTTATTTAATTTAATTTTTTTTTATTTTATTTTATTTTATTTTATTTTATTTTATTTTATTTTATTTTATTTTATTTTATTTTATTTTATTTTATTTTATTTTATTTTATTTTATTTTATTTTATTTTATTTTATTTTATTTTATTTTATTTTATTTTATTTTATTTTATTTTATTTTATTTTATTTTATTTTATTTTATTTTATTTTATTTTATTTTATTTTATCGTTTTTCTTGTCGCACCATTTACATATATTTTTTGCTTTGTTTTCATAAATTCACTTAAAAAATCATTCATTCTCGTTCTTGAAGTGAAACAATGACACACACAAACACACATATGTCTATATTTTATTAAAATCATCGGTACTGCAAACTAAACCATTACAACCGGAAATAAGTTCATATAAGGAACACGTGCTTTAAATTCAAAAACTGACGACAGAAAGGAATTTTCAGTTTACTTACTATTAAGATCATATAAAAATTTTTCTCTATATATTGGTTCTACAGTAAAAGAGTGTTGGCATGTCATATGGAAAGAACTATTAGTCAAAGTTTGGACTTATAAATAAATGCTATCACGTGCTAAACATATTCCTTTAATATTCCTTTTTCTTACAAAACTATTTTCTAAGGCACACAACACATACATGAAAGTTTGATTGGAAGTGATATGCAGTGATATAGCATAGCATACATTTAGGCGCCCTAACTGATTGTGCTTTTCTATTTAAACTATACTTAACTAAAGTATAGTTTTATATAATGTTTTGTTAGCAGTAAATTTAAATCTATTTATCTCCTAACAGGTTTTGATTTCGATAATTTTTTGTTCAAAAGCACATTTCTAATGATTCAGTTTGCAAAGAATGTAAACAATTTCAGAGGTACATGTTGAACTTTTAAATTAAAGAATAATTTCATATAAATTTAAAAAACTTTTTTTTTATTTAAATATAACTTTCTTTCAACTTTGGTGCTATTTTTACTCCTATTTTTTATTGACTTTTATTGAAAACTTTTACAATACAAATAAAGAAAAACTATTTTTTTGTTCCGGCGCTAAACTAAAACTTATCCTAATAAATAAAATAAATATTCTTATGGGTGGATATTTAGTAGTTGAAAATAAAATATCAAGCTGAAATATTGCACATAAAAACTCTGTTACGTGAATACATATATATAAACATATAGACATTCATATGTTAATATATTCTACATACATATCATATATTATAATTACAGTTTTTGGCTTAGGGGCATTAAAATATATATAATTTCTGTATGTAGTGCAAAAAATAAGGCCACTTGATTGTGTTTATAATTCCACATAAATATGTATAAGTTCTTGTGTAAGCTCACATGGATTTGTTCTACATATGGTGTACTTATAATATGTATATATTAAATCTTCTTCTTATACATTTATTTGCAGTAGCATATGTTAAGGCTTTAAAAGCCAAACTAATGTGTATAAGTATGAGTAAGTATATATTTTATTTGTGGAAGATGCAAGTGTATGTTTGATTTTACTTGAATATGGCACAGAAGTCTCTTTTTTATATATTAAAATTGCAAAAAAAGAAAGAGCAAAATAATACAAGTGTAGCAAAATATGAAGCAAAAAGACTAATATATTTGACCCAAAAAAGCAGTAAAACTTTTTAAAACAAAAAGATATAGATAAAACAAAAAAGAGGGGATTTAATCTTGGCACAAAAGGCTTTAAATATAACGACTGTAGATTGGTATGAAAAATACCTTGAGTATATGTATTAAGATCATATAATAAGTATGTATTTGAACATGTTGTTCATACATTTGTGTTTCTGAAAGAAAAGGAGAGGAAGAGAAAACTTTCCACAAAAAACAGATGTTCTAAATTTTCTCTTGTTGTAGCTTAATTCCTTTAAGCTTCTTTGCTTGTTTGTATTAACAAGCACATATCCTTCTACTAAAAATCGGTATTTATTTCTGCTTTAACATGTGCAAGAGTTTTTTTTCAGACGTTAGTCGCTTAGATTTTCTTTCTTGGCAACGACCTTGTTTTGAATAAAATGAATTAACACACAAAAATTTTTTTTTTGATTTTGATAAATTCATTATATTTTGTTTGCAAATAAAAACAGAGGTTTTCAGTTAAAACTCTTTTGTTAAATTTTCAAACATTTACTGTGTAAGTATGGATTTGGTGCTTCAAATTTTTTAACTCTAGAGCTTAAGAAAGTTATTACAATTTTTGATTTAGAATTGGCTGACAGGGCTATTGATCACTTGAAACATGGTTTGGCTCTTTTTTATGTTTTTCTGTTTTTGGCAGAGGCACCAAATGTAGTTATTATTACAAAAGTATGTGCTTCCCATATCTTTTAATATTATAAATGGCAAACAAGTTTCTTTAAGTACTTAGAACAAAATTTGAGAGCTGAAGTATTTATCAAATGTGCTTCTAACATAGTGGCCATTAAGTTCCTAGATTTCTATCAAGAGAAGAGATTTTCAAAATTTTTCTGAATGGTGGCGCCCCTGAACTGTCATACAAGTAGCATAGGGCCTCTATTTTTTGCTTCAACGAAATTTCATTCATTTTAATTTTTTATAATTTTAAAAAATGCTAAATTTCTTTTTATTATATTTTAACCTTATACTTTTTATTCAAAATATTTACAAATATTTTTCTTGTTATATTGAATAAGAGCCCTAAACCTCCTAATGAGCTCTATATGTATCTTTTTGTGGTAATTTCAAAATTCCATTTCAATTATGTCTAACATTTCTAAACAAATTTATTGCACTGGTTTCACACAACTGATGTCCTTAATAATTTAACATTTTGTAAAGAGCAGAAGCCCTTCAGAATTTCCATTAAAATAATTTCATGGTTAATTAAAAAAAACAAAAACCTGTAGCCCTCATTTAGACTTTTGGATGTTTAATTGGTATTTTTAATAGGGAATGTGCTAGTTATAATTAAAATCAAGGATATCATTGATTTTAAAACAAAATTGTTAAAACCTTTTGTCACCCTCATTTTCGCCAACGATGTTGCTGCACTTGATGAAACTTATTAAAATTGATTACCAGTGAGGTTGACTAATGTAATAAATGGGACTCGCGGTTACAGAGAGACTGAAAGTATCTGCAAATTAAATTAAATATGTACAAAAGGTTTATCGACGTGTTTGTGCTCTATTTGTTATTAAAATAATATTTTACATTTTGTCATACCGTAAGCTGAAAAAAATTTTAATCAGTTCATAAAAGAATACTTGGTTTTGCATAATAAGCTCAAACACAAATTTTGTTTGCAATAAATATTGCAAAATGATTTCATAAATCGAAACTTGTTAAAATTTCTATTACAACGAATATGTAGTCAGCTGAGTTCACTTTTATGTAGGAAATTATTATTGTCTTTAATTTATTTGCGCAAACACGGATCTTGTTATAAGAAAACTAAAAACATTATCATTGCAATTACTTTTTAAATTCTTTTCGACTTTTGTGAGGAATTTCTTATGCTTCCATAATTTTTTTTTATAGCAGAAGGACTCAAAAGGTCTCATTCATCGCTTTGTTTAAACGTGCCTTTGGTGCTTTAGAAATTCATGATTACAACTCGAAGGCTTTTGTTTCCTATGTTTAGTTGAGCCCATATTTGTAAAAAAAAATTATCTTTAATACACATCTAGTAATGAAATCAAAGACGACTATCTTGCACACATGCTATTTTATGCCTGTCACAAAACTAGTTTTTTATCGATTCATCAATGATACGGGAAAACCAGCTCTAGTTTTTATACTAAATTTTTAGAATATTATAACTTGAGGAGATCTTAATTGCTATTCAAGCTCTTGAAGAGTTAGACAATTTTTTGACTAACCTTGTCTTTTGTAACAAAATCACTTATTCTGAATCCCACGAATCACCCCTCGCCGAAATCGTTGACCTTTACATTAACATTTGCGCTAAGAAGTAAGAGTTTTTGTCAAACTAACACTACATTGCGTATGATTAATATTAATTATTTGAAAAATCAATAATTTATGTTTGATAAATATATTAAAATTTTAAGCAGCTTAACAAATAAAAAACAATTTAATATTTTTCCTATCTTACCAATCAATAATATCCCTTGGAAAAATTTCTTTTTCAAATCTTATTTAACATAACAAATTTGAAGATTTTTCTTTGGGGACTCCTCATAACTTGAAAATTGTTATAAAAATGTTTAATATAAAAAATGCTTTTTAAATTTTTTATTTAATTTATTTTATGCTAATCCTTATATGTACTTGACTAAGTACTTGTCCTTGTAATGGAAATTGTAAAATCCTTGTAGTTTCTTAAATTCGATTTAATTTTTTGTTTGTAAATATAATATATAGTTTCCTCTTTATCCCATCGGTTGTATTGAAACTTTCATAACTATAATTTGTTTAAGTTTTTTTTTGTTATTATTTTTATAGTGTAATTTAAAAATTTGTCGTTGTTTTTCTACTTATTGCTCTCTCCTGTTTTGTAGTTTCTTAAGAAAGTACACAACTACAAATAACTAGAAAACATTTAAAAGTAAATTTCCTTCTTATCATTTATGGGCGAGCTATAAAATTGTTTTATAAGAAACACAAACAGAAAAACTACTGACTCTATGGCCAAGCAATAAAAAATATAAGTTTTATTTCCTAGAATTTTTATAAACTTTTTACAAAAATAATTTAACTTAAAAGCAGGACAGAGCTCAAAAAAAATAAAACCAAAAAAATAATTCGTATAAAATTTACAAATAGGTTATCTTAAAGGTTAAGCAAGTGTAAGAAAGTAACAAAAATTATTTAGTAACCGAAGTCATATTTTGACCCACATGTTGCATTCAAGGTAAACTAAAGAATAAACATTTAGATTTAGCATTTATGTCTGTCCATCTGTCTTTCCTTTTCTTGTGTGTTAGTTAGTCTATATTAGTGTTAAAGAACATTTTAAATTGCTTTTAAAATGTATTTAACCTTTTTGAACTTTATTTGTAGTCTTTTTGTATATTTTTATACTTACTTTTCTTACTTGCCAGAATAGCTAACCCTAACCTTATACTTTATTTTTAATATCCTTCTTTTCTAAAACTGCATAAAGTTTAATCTTTATTTACGTACATGCTATGACATGCATAGAGACAGACAGACAGACATAAATTTTTACCAACAAACAAACACAAACACATTTTGAAAAAAGTAAGTTTTCTTGTAGTATGTTGCTAAGTACTTTATCAAACATTTTGTATATTTTGTAAAATGTCAGGTGAACATGTGTATAAATATGTATATTTGTATAACAAAGTGTTGGTTAGTATGCATTAGTTAGAACGGAAAACGGATATTGCCATACAAACACTTGACTAAACAGGTATATAAGTTACAACAAACACCTTTAAGGAATACTTTACAAAATAACAGCAGTAAAAATATACAAAGTTGCAGTAATGTTTTGTCCTTAATATATTAAAGTTTGTACAAGTGTATGTGTTTTGGATTAAGGGGAAATGTTTTTTAAAAAGGTTTTTACAGCAAACAAACTATGAAATAATCCGTCAGAAAATATTACCTTCGGATATGGGACAAGACATAACAACATAATTTCATAACACAAATAAGTAAAAATTTTAAATTGTATTTCGAGTTTCCTTATAATAACACGGTTATATATTTGTCATTGATAGATTTTATATTATGGAGAGAACTATATAGAAATTGGTTTACACCAACAATAGGTAAATCATGCTAATTGGAGACAGAAAAAGGAACTTTTTTTATAAATTTCGTTTTATCGAGTAAGAAAGTGTTTTTTGCTCAACAGATTTAAATTTTTTTTTTTTTAATACGGCAAAAACAAAATTTTTCTCAAGTTTATCACTTGACAAAAAAATCAATACATAGTAAACGTAGAGTGTTACAATTTTTGGAATATGCACTTGCGCCTCAAATTTTATGGCAGAAAATGAAAAAATAAATTTAAGCCCATGCAACGTCAAAAACCCCCAAACTTATTTTCTACAATCAATTTTTAAATGACGACGCTCGTTCATCAGTTATTCTAACTGGTTGTCCGTTCTTGTAAGCCCTTAATTCGATTTTTTGGAAATAATTTTTCCATGCTTGAAAACAAATTTTTCTAAAATTGGGAATAATTTGTCAATTACGTACACAAAGAAAAATCCTCATTAAAGGACTACAACTGCTCCTAATATAGTTTTAAATTTCTGCCCACAAAAACCGTTGCATGTTAAATTATTTAAGCCATTAGTTGTAATTGATTCAAAGTCCATAGACTATAGACCATAGACAATAGACCATAGACCACAAATAGGTAATATTACGAGATAAATATTAAAGATCGAAAATTTTTTATTGACCCTTCGTATTAGAGTAAGACCTTATACGAAACTATTTAAATACCTAAAAGCATCTTGTTTTATATCAAAACGCATGCCTGATACTACTCTTAAATGAAGTGTTTTTATATAATTTTATCATATCTGTGGAGTAAAGGAAAAGTGTATATGAAGGCTTTGGAAAAAGTTTAACAAATTTTTATCAAAAAGGGCATATGGAGAGAGTTTTCCTTATTTTATATGATTTTTTATTACTAAAACAAAACTACCTGCGCTTTCTCCCCCCTCAACTTTTGTTATAAATACATATGAACAAGTATTTAATATTCTTTTTTAAAAATCAGCTTAACTATTCTCATCGTGATTTTTAATTTTTTTCTTATTAAAAATTTCAAAAAGTTCTACCTTAACAGAATGGCCCCTAATGTTGATATAACTAGGTTGTGTAATGTGTGGTTGAAAGGAAGATACCCTAAAGAAGTTCCTCAAGCCAGTTTTTGGTGTTGCGCTCTAAGCAACAAACAAATACTTTTGGTGAGGAAATTTACGTAAATTTGGTGATGTGAACGAATTTTCTTAAGATTTCGCATTTTTATAGTCGATATACTTGCGTAATGTCCTCCTTACATTTCCTAATTTATCTTGTTTCCGCAGCCCCCATCCAATGGTGGTCTGTTTGTGAATTTGAGCTATCCGTCAGCTTATTTATCACTTTACTCGATTTAGGTTTAATTATTTTCAGCATTTTCTTAATACATTCCTTACTCCGTTTGCTCCAAAGAAGTCTTGTTATTTTTTTAACTGTTTAATATATTGACGGTGGTCTCAACGTACTCTCTACCTACTCTTAGACGTGGCTTTTTATGCAACGAAAGCTTTGGGGTTTCACAATTCAATTGCTCGCAGTTGTCAGATTATTCGCCTGTTTATCTGAAAATCCCGGCCATCTACAGGCAACTATATAATGTGTACTTTATCATATTTCAAACAACCCTGTATCATCTTTTGCCAATACAACTCATCCTTAAAATTGGTACTCCCTTATATAATTGCTTTTATCCACCCTTGACTACCCATGAGTATTTTCCTTCTAATTTTGCCAGCGCGCGTGGCCTAAGTCATAACAATCATTTCGAAATTGCTTGGACTACCGCTATAAGGAAGGATTCATGATCATTCCAAATTAAAAAGAAAGGCACCGGGAAACATGGGCAAATCTAGGGAAGGCAACCATCTTGATGGTGTTAAATTAGATTTATTGAAAATCAAGTGATTTTTACTAAATTATTTTATTTTTATGCAAAAATATAAATATATTCTGATTTGAAAATTTTTTTTACAACAATCAATAAATAATAATGATTGACGCTTAAACAAATATAAAATGTCTTCGAATAAATAAATAATAAAAAAATTTTGGTAGAGTAATTAACACAAGGAAATTTCTATTTTAAATAATTTTCCTCCCGTAGTTCCAGCTTTTGAATTTTGCTCTACTTTTGTGAAATATAAGATATATATTTTGTACTTGTCAGCAATTTATTTTTAGTTATACTTTTCTTCATTCATCTTTATTTTTGTTCCATTTGTGTTGAATTTTTCCATTGAGCTTTTAATCCTTAAAAAAAATGCATTTATTTTTTTAACTTGTTTTGTTTGTTTAAAGCTTTTCCAACGTTAATAAAAAAAAACACTTTTTAAGCAGTAAAAAGAGCTTAGAAGTTAAACAAAATTTTCATATATTTAGCAAATATATTATATAAACAGTGATTATATGTGACAAGAGGTTTTATAATTTACATAAAATGTCTAAAGGTGCCTCTGTGGGTTGCGTAATATGTTTAAAACCATAAATCTGTTATCTTTCCATTAGAAAAATGATAAGTTTTTTTTATATCTTTTTCATTAAAAACAATTAAATTTAAAAAAAGAAAATAAATTTTTTTCTCAAACAAGCAACCTTTTCAATTTAGCTTACTGGTAGGCTTAAGTTTATTAACAACATATGCACATCCCTTTGCAACAAGCTTCTGATCCCTTAATGTATGTTAGAATAATGGTTCTTGTTGTTTTCCATTCATTTAAGTTTTTCATAATATTTTTGTTATTTTCATAAAGTTTTTGTTCTTTTCATTTTATTTCTTTCATATTTTTTACAAATACTCTTGGGCTGTGTATGGAAAATATTAAATAGAAAAACAAATAGGAAATTGTATGTCTTAACTAAGCACCAACAAATCCTTTTTTGCTGACCATTGTTGATTAAAGGCAAAAGGGAATAAAGAAATGAAAAAAAAAAAACACTTAAGTGAATACAAGAAATTATTGTAAAACATGTAAGACAAGAGGCTTTTGAACAACACACACACACACATGCATATCCTTACATATACATAAAAGATAAATGTAATGAAAAAACTTTATTTGAGAAAAGTTTTTCAATAAAAAAATTTATTTGTATTTTTTTTTGTTTTTGTGCTTGTCTAAGCTAAAATAAAGTTAAGTTTTATAGTTTTAAATTGTAGCAATAAAAGAGCAATTTTTTTTCCAAGTTTTATAAAAGTATCTCATATAAATGTATACTTTAGCATAATTCTTATCATAATAATTTATCTTAAATGGTCATACAAATGTAAACTTCAATTTTCTTTCTTGCTTTAAAGGCAAATTTTTATTTACTTTAACATAATAAGGACTTGGCCTTAAAGCCAAACAAAATGCAATTATTTTGAACTTATTTGAATTTTAATTAAAAATATTTATTTTATTGTCTAAATTATGCCAAGTATTCTTTTTTGTTATAAATTATTACACACTTGATAAGAACAATGTTAAAATATTAAACACACAAACACATAAATAAAAATTCTGTAATAAATTATGCTGCATGTGTTTTAACAAGTTAACACTTACATAGAAAATACTAAATAGATAAAAATAAATTCTAATAAAAAAAAGATACAAAATAAATTAAATATGAAACACCCTCAGTTTTGTCCCCTACTGTGCCTTGAATTTAGCTCATATTTCATTTATTTATATGGTCTTTTTTTGCACTATATCTTCCTACTCACACATACACAAATAGAAACACACGCACACGTGGTTTAGAACATACTCGTACATACACCCTTACAAGTCTCACCTTTAAAACAAATTACATTTACATCGATATGTCATGTCATTAATATAAAAATTAATGTGTTTCAGTCATGAAACTTTAATACAAAAATCTATTTTAATTTTTTGTAGCAATTAGTTTTCTCTTCCCATTTGAATTAATGTGTCAACAAAGTGGTAAATTGCTTTTTAATATTAAATATTAATATGTTTCGATAAGATTTTGAATTTTTTTGTGAGAAATTTACACGCCCATAGAGACAGAGGTTAATGTTTACAAATTTAATTTTAAGATCAGCAAGGGCAAAGGACTAAAAAAAATCAGCAGTAGGAAGGTTATAATGTGTCAAGTCCCACCATACTATGTACTGCACCATAATTTATTTCATGTTAAGGATAGGGTGTCTTTGTAAAGTGGATTTAACTGGATTGTAAAATAAATGCCTGGTACCTGGGATACGGTCATTAATGGGTTGATGACTGCATTACCAATTCGATTCTTTTAACAAGGCATGATACTAAAGTCATCTAAAATTTTGCTTCTTTGAGTCTTAAAACTGCTTGTATAACTCGCTACTCATTTTACTGTTACCTGGAATGCAACTGGTAATTCAAAAAAACCGGAAATGTACTGCATTATGTATCAACTTGTTCTAATTGTTATGTCTAATTATACTCTTCACATAAGTGATTAGGGTATATATAAGTTTGTCATTCCATATGTAATTTCTTTAGTATCCATCTGCGTTCCCGTAGTATATTTTCTCAAGTATAAACTCTACTGTGTTGGTGAGTGAAATTGTGACCTAGATCGTGAAGTCTACCAAGTTTTGTGCAGATTTAAGACCTGGAGCCCACGAAATTTCTTGGATTTCTGGGGAGATGTCAACAAAACATTGTTGGATGGCCGGCAATGGTAACGGGTTTCATGGTGAAACGGGGGAAAAAGAGACCACTGTCAAAATTTCCAAATGACCTATAAAAACTGGAAGTATTTTCGACTTTGCGAATGAATCGTTTCTCAGTTGCTTGGAATTCAACAGTTAGTAGCCTCAATTATGAACCGTGATCGGCACCTGATGTTTGGGTTTCAACATCCTCTACAGTAAGATTATCTAAAGGAGCAACATGGAGGTTTAAGCCTAGAATGCTGGAAGAGCTTTTCTCGATGTGAAATTTTATTACAAGCGGTTTCTGGGACCAATGAATTAGAAGGAGTTTAACATGAGCTCTTCTACCTAAATACTCGACCCTCATCTTACTTCTAGTTCAGCGGGGCGAAAAATTTTCCCGACCAAAAGTTGCGTTAGGACACACTAGGACCTGAACATAATCTTTGTCTTATACCATAGGAAGCATCGCCCAGCTGTCAGACATGTACCGTGGTGAGGCCACTTCGGTATCGATTGGAAATAGCAGTATCATCTGCGCTAAGCTCGATAGCATCTATTCTTCAAAGGACTGTTGCATATGTACTTCAGTATATAAAAATTTCTACCTTGGATTTTTGCAATGTTTAACATAGAAATATTTGACCCTTGATCATCGTCAAGTCAGTTACCATGGCAGGTACTAATATCAATTATTATTCATCTGTCCACCGCTCCAGGGCAAACTGTCTAGAGTCTTAGATTGATAAGTTATATGATGGAAGAGGAGGGCCCCCATCACCGCAAGTGCCTAAGTGTACCTCCTCGTGGTATCACCCGGAAGCTAACAGACATGGCTAAATTGAAAACAATATGTCTTGGACTTAAAGCGATCAGTGGCTTTTAACTTACTGGTCTGCCTTGAGGCAGGTTGTCCTTGTTGCCGCTGTGGCAAACGGAGTTCACGTGGTGGCTGTGGTTATCCCCAAGCGGGGCAACTAAAAACGAAAATTAATATGCTGGGGTTCGTCTTGGCGGGCCCCAGAGTGATCGCGTAAGCGGTCTAATATAAGCTTAAGTTCATAAGATAGAGTCTTTGGCGGGTCTAGCCAGGCACATGAGCAACTGATGAAGTAGGCTAATAGCTGAAAAGGTGTAAGTGTGCTTGGAAGTAGGTGATTTAGGAAACTGGCTACGGCTGTGGACCCTAGTATCTGAAACAAGATCCCGTCAGAGTAGTAGCAAATAATGAAAAGGCCGGCATTGGCATGTTGAAGCATTTGCGTGTTTCGGTCCTGACTGGAGGTGAAAATATTATAAAGCGTTGGTGAAAGTGGAGAAATGGATTTGTCTGAATGTGAAAAGATCCTTCAAATAAAGCTGGGTGTCGCATTTGTTGGGTGCGACATGTTAATCATAATCTTTCTTGCTTAAGATTGGGTGCTGTTTTACAAGCGTATGGAGATGTGTCTTGTCAGTGCGGATCTTTTTTGATGGGAAATCACGAGATCAAAACTAGAGACGCAATTTGGGTAAAGATAGCCCAACTCCCCAGCAAGGGGTCTGTTATGGCTTGCACAGAGTCATGACAGAGATTGGAATCTGGGTGGTTTGGTAAGCCATTCTGGCTGGTGGACGCTTTGTTTCCACCAAGTGTTAAGAGCACCGTGAATTATTGCCCGCAGAGTAGGAGTCACGTAAAACCCTTAACGTCTGTCTTGAGTCTTAGTGTTTTTAAGACCTGGAAAAGCTATCTAGGATTAGTTAGAACAAACTGCTGGCACTTTTGCTATGATAAGTAAAATAAATCTGAAAAAATAATAATAAATTTTTGATTTTTATTTATTTTCTTTTTCCTTGTAAAACATAATTATAAAACCTGAATTTAACATATATAAACTAACTTCCTTAACCTCTTCTTTGTTGTGCCGAAAAAGATTTAACATGAATTTTTTTCTATGGTGCTGCATAAGAGCAACAAAAGTCTTTCAAACAGTATTAAGTGAAGAAAGCATTAAAAAAATTTATTAGTCCAAGCCAAACAAAGAAATATATTTAAGAAATCGCTAAAGCCTCCTTAACATTTACTTTTAAACTCTTTTAAATTAAAAACAAATATCCTTAATAACTGCACGTAAAGCACTTTGAACCAAATAAGGAAAACATTGTAATAAAGACAAACAAATTGATGGCATCCAATGATTTTAACAATAAACAAACGTTTGTTTAACCTTTTCCATCCAGAATGCAGTAGGTTTAATTTAAAAAATATTGCAAGTGCTCAAAGAGTTTTAACCAGCATTTTTTGGAACGATTGTAAAAAGTTGCTGGATACTTTATACTAAAAGCTTCCATATTTTTTCCCATTTTTTTAATACTTTCGCTTTGTTGTAAAGGCAATGGTCTATAAATATCATTATGCTTCACTAGAAAATTTGCAGGAATATGGAGAATTTGATTGTTTTTTTTAAACAAACACTGGGAATTCGCTGCTAGTTTCTCGTTTGTTTTTTAACAACAGCTTTTTCAACTTTTTAAATTTTTTTCCTTTTGGAGAACAACAAAGTTGAAACAAAGGGCTTTGCTGAGATAAAACCATCAACAACTTTGGCCAAATGGATAAATCTAAAAGGCTTTAGAGTACAGAAGTAGAAAAAAAAACAAAATTTTCATTACATTTTCGATATGCCAATAACGAGCTTAAATATTGAAAAGAGGCAGCTGGAAAATTTCTTTTATGAAAATAAAATAAAAAAAACTGTTAAGGGTTGCCATATGAAATAAAGTTAAAGCAAATCCATTTTTCGATTAAAAAATATTTGTGTGAAATTGTTTTTAGGTAAACATTTTATGTCAAAAAAACTACGATTGAAGCAAACTAAAATGAAGGCGTATTTCAAAGCACTTTCGACAGGTCTGAAGTCCTGAACCGTAAGGGGCAGATAGCAGATGGGTTGCATCTTGGTACTTTTTTCTTACTTTTCGTAACTTTTTAAATAATTAATATAAAAATAAATATAGATATAAAGCCCAATTGAGTTTAAAAATGGTATATAAGACAAAATGATTGTGTTTCAAGAAATAAGAAATTTAGTTCTGTTGACCCAGACTGTTTTCGGAATTTGGAAAGTGCACAAAAAAATATTTT
This sequence comes from Melanophora roralis, assembly GCA_963583895.1. Lineage (NCBI taxonomy): Eukaryota > Metazoa > Arthropoda > Insecta > Diptera > Rhinophoridae > Melanophora > Melanophora roralis. The sequence continues at coordinate 118,515,366 of OY757187.1, forward strand.
TACACATTTTCGGTACTTTTTTGTATTTTTTTGGAACATATGTTAGGAAATATGGAGTTTAATGCTGTTGACCGAGAGGTTGAAGTCAGCCAAGTAAACCAAAAGTACTCTTTCAGGTATTTGGGACCTTTTTTTGGATGCTTTGAAATTCTGAGTCTAGAGATATAAAATTTATGGCTTTTGATCCAGATTGGCATTGAAAATCGGCTAAATAGACTTAAAGTACTCTTTCAGATTTGTGAAATTTTTTTGTTGTAGTTGTTGAAATATGAGGCCTAGAAAAGTTGAATTTAGAATGATTGGCACATATACACGTTGGAAGCCAGCCAGATGGACAAAAAGTACTTTTGCCTTATTTTTCGTACTATTTTGACGTATTAAGGTTAAATTTTGAAATGTACAACTAAATACTATTGATACATATAGAGGTTAAAAAGCAACTAAGTGCACAAAAACTACTTTTTTAAATTTTTGGTATTATTTTGCCTTTTTTAAGATTATGAACCTAGAAATATTCAATTAAGAAATATCGACCCATATATGTGTGGATAGTCAATTAAGTGAGCGGAAAGTACTTATTTAAATTTTTGGTACCTTTTGCCTCTTTTAAGATTATTATTTTAGAAATATGTAGAGAGTGAGAGGTCAAGTAATTGGACCAAAATAACTATTTTTCTCTCTTTGTGACTTTTTTTATTTTTTGGGATTCTGAGCATAGAAATGTGCAATTAAGGACTATTGACCCATGCAGAAGCCAGAAGTTAACTGAGTGGACAGCAATTACTTCTTTAAATGTTTGGTATGTATCTGGCTCTTTTAAGATTTTGAATCTAGAAATATGAAATCACTGAAGCCATATCGACCAATAAGGAAGTCGAAAGCCATTTTAGTAGACAAAAGTAATTTTTTTCTATTTTTTGAATTTTTTTAAATCTTTTGGGGTTATAAGTCAAAAAATGAAGTACTGAGGTATAAAAAATAGCCCATATTAAGGCCAGAAGCCAACTAAGTGAACCAAAATGACTTTTTTCACATTTTTAAAAACTTTAACAGTTTTTGAAATTTTTAGTCTAGAAATGTGCAATTTATGAACACTGACTTATATAGAAGTTAAAAGCCAACTGAGTGGTCAAGAAGTAAATTTTATGCCTTTTGGCAGTCTAAATTCGAGTTGTGAGTATGAATTTATAAAAAAAATTATTATTGAGTGGACAAAAAATAATGTTTTAAATTTTTGGTACTTTTTTTAATTAAGGACAATAGACCCATAAAGAGGTTGGGTGTTGAATAAGTGGAAGAACAAATTGTTTTTAATTTATGAGTGTTTTCAGTTTTTGAGCTTGCGAGTTTAAAAATGTGTAATTTAGGACCCAGTTGACCCATATGGCAGTCAAAAGAGAGCCAAGTGTGCAAAAAATTACTTTTTTTAATACGATTATTTTTAATTGTCTCGAAATGTCTAATTAAGAATTATAGGCCCATATAGAGGTCCTTAGGAAGACAAAAATACATTTTTATATTTTTAACCTTTTTTGTTTTTTTTCGTTGAAGTTATGCCTTTATTAGGACTAAAAATAAACTAAGTTAACAAAAAGAACTTTGTGAATTTTTTTGTATTTTTTTGCAATCTTTAGTTTGTCGATTCTAGATATATTACAGAAATTAAGGTCATCAAATCACTTTTTTATATTTTGGAAAATTTTTAAGCAATTAAAAAAAAATTAAATTAAAAACTCTGCAAAAAAATTATACTCAAAACCATCCTAACAACGAGGCAGGCTAACTGACAGCTTCCTTATTTCTTTACTTGTTTGTGTATTTTTTTAAAAATTTTTAATTCACAAAATTAAAATACTTGAAAGAATTTACTTACGCTCACTCTATAAGTAAATATATAAGTAATGACGATGTAATAATATGGGATATTTGCAAATTTTCAGTACTTTTAAGAGTTTAGAATTTGTTTAAATACGTAAAAGCAATCCATTTTCTGATTTTTAATAAAAATAATTTTAAAATATTTTCTATCAACATTTTTGCGATATTGAAGTCATAATATTCTGCTGTTTAAATGCCTTCTCTTAGGTCCCATCTACCATTTTCTTAATTTTCTAAAAGTGTTTATGGTAAAAATTGAAATTTAATCAGATCAATATCATAATTTGCATAACAGTCTTTACCAGTTTTCAATAAAAAAAATTATTTTTTCTTCTTTTGTATGTAGTCAGTCACTTAGAACGAAAATTTTTTTGCCATCATTGGCAGACAATTGTTTTTTTTTCCATTCAATAAGTGTTATTTTCCACTTTATATTTGTTGTTTAGAAAACTTTTGATCAAAAGTAAGGAAGAAGTTTTTTTGGCACAAGAAAAAACAAACAATTTCTGAAAGTTATTGGTAAAAAGAAAAAGTGAAAAATGAAAGAAAAACATTCTAGTATAATTGGGTGGCTGATGATTTTGGGCTGTTTTTCGGCTTCTTTTTTATTATTCTTAATGTTTTTTAGTGGTTACTTGTTTTATGTACATTTCTGTTTTCCATTTTGCTTGTTGTTTATGTTTACTAGCGGAAATGAGTTTGCATTTCCGGTTTTTATTCATAAAAAAGGTTCATTCCTTTTAAATGTGCAAACACATGCAACACTAGAGCTTTTGTGCATATGCTTGTGTATGTATGTGTGGATATAAGTTTATTTCGTTCATGTTTTCATTTTATCGATAACCATAAAATATTTAACAAATAAGGAGAATAAATGTTTGATATTGGTCTGCTACGAAACACAAAAAATAAAGAAACTTCAAGAACCATAAAATTTAAACATTAAATTATGTTTATTGTTTCTTTGCCTGTTGTGCAATATTTTATTGCAATTGTTAATAAGCAGCAAAAGAAATATTTTAATATAAAAAAAACTTTCATACAAATATAAGTTTTTACGTAATTAATGGTTGTAAACTATTTTTATAATATCAAAGTATTGCCCAAGGAAAAATGGTTAAAAAAAATTTTGTGCTTAAAAAAAATTACTTAAAATTTCGGAAAAAAACGACTTAAAAATTTTGAATTTATTTAAAATAACTTTACACACCCTTAACTTTTTATCACCTTTAATTTAGACAAATTGCTTTATTCTCAATAATTCTTAGCTGATCCCTACCGCCCCTTAAATCTTAAAATTTATCACCTAAAATTGCCATAAAGGTAAAGGATGTTTTACGACAACATATCTTCTTTTAATTTCACACCCCCAATGGTCATTATTTACTCTACTGACTTAACAAAACTTTCATAAAATCTATTTTGTCAGCTTAACACTTTTTATTTGATCATAAAATTCAACAAAATATAAAAAAAAATGCTTATACGTGTGTTTTTTGTTTTATTCTTTTATTTCTAGGCCAAATTGTTTACAAAATATATTTTTATTTTATGTAGTTTATGTCGAAAGAGGTGACAAGATAAAAAAAATGCACAATTTGTACATTTTTCTTCTTTTTATTTCTATTGCTTACAATCTCACATGCTTCCTAGCACACGCATGCATTACAAGCCCATAAAACTTTATGCATAACATTTAAAATCGTAATTCATTTACAACTACTTTATGACTTTATATGTTTATAGTCATTGTAGTTGTAGTTTTATAGAAAAAAAATCCTTTTTAGTAGACATACATACTATATACACATTTGTGGCTTGACAATCAACATTTTTTGTTCTTAATAAATTCTATTTAATCTCCATAACAAATTTTAAAGCATACTTTTGGGGTTTAACTACAAATTAAATTATTTATTTTTAAGGAATTTTGTAGAAATAAAAAAAAACTAATATTTATTGACTTTAACTCAGGCAAGTTTACCCAAGTGTTATGTAATAATAAATATAAATCTTGGGCATAAAATAAATGTGAAAAGTTAAAAGTTTTTTAATAAAATATAAACTAGAAATTTTTCTAAAATAACAAATCTGAGTACATAAAAAAAATTGTAAGTGAACGATGAACTGACGTGAAGCTAGAACTGAAAAACAGGTACCACTTTCGGTATTTGGATTACTAAGAAGGGTTTTTGGAAAATTCGGATTCTGAGAGGATAAAGCATTAAAAAAAATAAAGAAGCATTTTGGATCCATTTTGTAACTTTTTACCCCGTAAAGATGGAAATACAATTTGTTGCGTTTGAGAGGTCCTAAAGGAAAGTTTGAATCTCTTCTTGATACTTTTTTTTTAAATTTTGATTGTTACTGGTAAAAAAGGACAAATATTTTATTGGTAATAATAAATACAAGAAATAAGAAAATGAGACTAAAAATCCATGTTCCCCATCCATCCAGTCCATATTGAGGGCTGACCTGAACTAAGTGGGGGCAGGTTTTAGGATACACATAGGAGCAAAAAGTCGACAAATTGGACAAGAAGTATTTTTTTTTTGTTTTTTTCACGACTGCACGTTTACGTCGCAAGTCAACTAAGTGAAAAAAAGTAATTTTGACATTATTAACTTGTTTAAGGTTATGGGTCCAGAAGTAAGAAATTTGGGACTATTGACTAAAGAGGTCGAAGATTCACAAATTGGAAAAAAAATACTTTTGTAGTTTTTTTTCATCGTTTTATATATTATGAGACTAGAAAAATACTCTTGCTATCGAAAATTTTTGAAATCATGGATAAAAAATGGAACTTTGGCCGATGAGAAACAATTTTTATCCACTGTTCGCCGGTTGGTCAAGCTTGACTTACTTCAATTTTTTTTCTTAACTTTTTTAATACAATAGAACTTTAAAGCATATTAGAGCATAAACATATTTTATATAAAATATTTTTTTTTTATTTTCAGGTAAGTTTATAATATGACAACCTTTCGAAACAAGCATAAAACGTTAACCGTAAGTATTAATTTTTTTACAAGTTTTTTTGACTTTTTTTAAAGTTATCTTTGAAACTTTGTATATAAAAAAAATTTTTGCTCTTATATTAAGGTTAAAAAAAGCTGTTTTTTGTGATTTACTAAGTATTGAAAATTCAAGCGACAAAGTAGTAACACAGCTTAAAAATGCTACGCTATGCTTTATGAGCTTCTGAGAATTTTTGCTAAATGTAAAAAATCTGTTACTCTATAATTTACAGCATATAAAATTGAAACTTTTTTAATTTTTCAAAATAGCATAATTTTTCAAAAAATTAATTGCGATTTTGCTGTGCTGCTAAGCCACGGCATAAATTTGGTAACAATCACATTAATAGTAGTTTAAAAAAGTAAATCAAATACTACAGATACATTAATTTTGATCAAGCTTTTGCTTTTGTATTTTTTAAAATTGAATTACTTTAAATCGATAAGAGCAATTAGCAGCAAGCCCTTTTCATATTTTATATATTGATTTTGCTGCTTATGTAAAACAAGCAACTAACCCACTACTTTGTAACCCCAACAAAGTATAAAATGTAAAAACATGCTATAAGCATAGAAAGTAAAATTTGCCTAATTTTTGCAACAACCATAGTTTAGAATCTCAAGTTTTCTCAAAAATTTTAAAAAGGTCGTTTTCCCACTTAGTTGACTTCTGGCCTCAATCAGGATCAACAGATCGTTTTTTAATATTTCTAGAAACAATAAATCTTAGTAATGAAAACAGACAAACAATTTAAATAAAGGACATTTCGTCCACTTTGCTGACTTCCGACGTTAGTACGGGGGAAATTAATATAATGTAATAAGCTTACACATCCAAATTCATAAAACATATAGATGCAAAAAAAGTACCACACATGTGAAAAAGTACTTTTGGACCTCTTTAAAAACTTTTAACTTCAAACTTGGCCAATAGTCGTTAATTTATATTTGCTGTCTAGACCTTCAAATGCAATTTGAAATATATGTTTCTCGGGGTTAAAAATTTTTTAAAGTATGAAAACCACGTTACCTGTTTCAAAAGTTAAAACATGTACCTTAAAGTACTAAAACAGAATTTTATCCTTTTTTGAATCATATCCTTGGGGTTCAAATTTCAATATTCCATTTTTTTCATGGTTAGCCCATTTTTCCCCCATCGGGCCAGAATTTTGAAATTTAAAATTTCTAGCTTTACGTGTTTGGGCTGCACGATCAGTCATAAACATTGTTTCCTTTATATAAAGTTATTCAAAAGAACTTATGCAGTAACTATAAAAGCTTTTTAAATAAAGTGTTTTTATCCTTCTGATAAAATATTAAATAAATTTTTTTTAGAATTAATTAATCTAAAAATTCCTAATGTTTTTTTAATGTTTTATTTAATATTGAATCAAATTTTCTCTTTCTTTTATATAAAAAAAAACAAAAAAGAAATTTCCTTTTGCTTTGTGATTAAAACTAGTTAAAAACAATTATCTAAAAATTTTATTAAAATTTCTTAAAAAGCAAGTAATAAAAATTTTATTTATAAAAAAAATATTAAAAAAAAATGTTTATATTATCAATCTTTTCAATTTTGATACCAAAAAATGGTGGATTCTAATATAACGCTTTGGGAATATGTATAGTCACATTTATGTATACATATACATTTCTTCATTTGTTTAATTTTATTTTTCTATTTTAGTTTTTTTAAGTTTATTATTTTTTAACTAAATTTTACTTAAATATACATTTGTTCTCAATAATCTAATACTATTACTTACTTTATGCAAGAGAAATCCAATATTTTTTCAATAATCCCATATTGCATGAATAGTTTTTTTTTTACAAAATTTATACATATCACATGTTGTTATCTAACTACGTTTATTCTTTCTAAGTTTAAAGCGAAAAATGTTTATTTTGCAAAATCTCCAGTGATATATTGGATTGCGTAAAGGACCTGAGGGAAAAAGGAATTGTGATCAAAAAACATTTAACAAAATAATAAAAAAAAATCCTAAAATGTAACTATAAATACAGGAAAAGCGGATTAGTATGTCACTTTAAATAGTGAATGATTAAAAGGGGTAAAATCTAGGCAGGAGTGAAGACATCTGAACGGTTTGTGTTTTGCTTGTATATGCTGTTTGTTGCTTACGCAACTAACCAACAAAGAACACAATCTCGGTAATACGTGTGTAGATGGACTTGTATGGAAAGTGTGCCAAAAACTATTTTTTTTCTGTTTAAATCAATATTTTAATTGATCATATTTTTGGTTAATTTTGTTATACAAAATACTGGGTATAAATAAAAAAATAATTTAAAAAAAATAATTTTCATTTGAAGCTGTAAATATTCGAATCCACGGGCAGGTCTAAAGAGACCAAAAAAAAATGAGTATAAAAAATTTTAAAATTTTATTTTGAAGAGATTTTTTGGCATATTAAAATTTAGAAAATTGGTAAAATTTATTTTAATTTAAAATTCGAATTTTAAAATTTCGGCACTGCCGTTAATGTGCCTGTTTTTCTACCCAATTTCCAAATTTTCTATAAGTTTATATTATAATAGATCACGTTAAACTAAGTAGCTTAATAAAAGTTTGAAGGGAATATACCTTTTTCGTAATTTCCATTTTGAAAATATAACTCATTTCCAAGTAAAAATTAATACGAGTAATACAAATTTCAGCGAATCAATAACCAATCCTTTGTCGCAGCAACTAAGATTTTGTTAAAAAAAATTGTTGTAAAACTTAAAAACTAAAAAATTAAGTAGCAAAAAGTTAAATCCCTTAATTACTTAATCAATTACAGTCTCTAAAAAAATTTTTTCTAGGACATATAAAATATTCACATTTGCATGGATATCTGGTTTTTTCATTCATTTAACTTTTACCATTTATTTGTCACCATTCTATATTTTATATAAAACCGGGTGACCTAGTCAGTATTGTTACTAATACTAAAAAAACACAAGAGTTTCTGTCATATCCCAGTATAAAAGTGGGGTAGAAAACCCTAAAACTAGCTTCATTGAATCACTTGAAATTTTGAGAAAAAAAACCAATCAATATTACATATGGTTGGCACTGGAGGGATGCTTTTCAATTTTGCATATTTTAAACCGCATATAACTCACACTTTTGATGCTAAAAAAAATCACTCCTGTTTGCATTTTAAATATAAAGAAATGTCACGTCTTTTATTTTTTGCTGGGATACACATATCCAAACATACACATATACACACACACATATTTGTACATACGTTGCTGCTTGTTTTTAATTAAAGCTATGGTGTTATGAATATCCGCCAACCATTTTTTTATTTATATGTTGTTTTCAAATTTTTTGCCACAGTGAATTTATCTAGTACATAAAAAAAGCAAGAAATTGACAAAGTTTGAATGAACTAGATATCTCAAAGTTGGCATAGTGCAAAAACAAAAAAAAGCAAAATATAAATTATTATCTAGAAAAAAGGACTGGAAAACTAGATTGCATAAAAACACAAAAACATGAAGACAAAACTGGTGTGGATGATAAAAAATAATTTTTAATAAGAGAACTGAATTTGTTTCTAAAAAGAAGAAGGAGAAGCAAAAGAGAATTTTTTTACTTAATTAAAATGTTGAAATATATCGCTGTTAACTTAAAAACACAGATTTTATAAAATAACAAATTAGTTTTTTTTATACTTCTAACTCTGTAGTTTTTGCATCAGCTTTGAGCTCTTGGCTTTTTTTCATTTAAAAAAATTAATATTTTAAGTTTTATAAATACATTTGACTCCTATACAAGTAAGATAAAAAAATTCCCGGGTTTTGTTTTTAAAATCAATTTTTTTCAAATAAGCAGCTCACAAATTTTTAATTTTAAAAATTAAGCTAATTTTTAAGAATACTTATTTTTTTATATATTTGTATTAAATTTTATCAACACAACGTTAAAAATGCGACGTGCACTAATTTAAGGAATAAATAGATACCCAGTGGGACGAAAGGACGGACGGACGGACATGCTTTAACCAATTTAGAAAGTAATTCCCAAAATGGGCTTAAAGCTTTTGTTTTTGGATTTTAAAAGCATCTGCACAAAGGCATAATACATCTATCACGTGCATGTGTGTTATGGTTACTAAAATTCATTAAAATAATATTACTCATACGTCGCGTATGGCCATATACACGGTTTCCTTCCAACACCGTATATATGCAATTTTATAGATTTAAAATTACTTACTAGACATTTTTTAAACCTTTCAAAATGGAATTATTTTTTTTTTTTTTTCTTAAAAGTTCAGTCCTCTTTTTTATCAAAGCATTTTTAATAGTTATTAACTTTCGATATATTTTTTTAGTGTTTTACATGCAAATTTCATTTTATGGAGTGGCTTAAAAGATATAAATAGTTCCAGCCTAGTTTATGCTCCTGACAATTTTCATAATAAATTGAACATTTTTGAGTCGGCACAGATAAAAAGCTAGGGATATGGTTAAAGCATCTCCTTCCATAAATACCAACAAAGCAGTCTGTGGACGGAACATTTTTCCAAATCTTTGGTTTATAATGTCTGCGGAAATAAAAATACTCTCATCTTAATAAACAATGATGGTGAAGACTTTTTCTCTTCCAACTAAGAAGAGGTAAAAATGTCCGTATTCTTGATTCAAAATATAGAGCAGCAGAAACCGATAGCTTAGCAGCGCTGCTGCTTAATACCAGAGGCAATGTGTTAGCAAAAAGCATGCGTCAACTAATCTGCAAGGTTTTTCTGGAAAAACTCATACCCAATGATTGAAACCTTATTGCGCTATGCTTTGTCCTTAAATGAAAGTTAAACTATCTATGCCAATTAAGGAGGCAATAATCTGCTGCCTATCACTCGAAAGATACTGTGAAGTCGTTTGAAAAATTAAAGAAAAAATTTGTGTCATTTAAACCTGGTAAATCCATCACCGACCAGACAATCACACTACGTCAAATTTTAAAGAAAATCATTTAGAAACATTTCGATGGCTACAACATCCTTGTTGATTATAAGGCCACTTTAACTTGACTAATTCAAGCAAAAATTTTCAGACTCGTGTCTGAACTCGGCATAATTACGTACGAAGATCAAAAATTTACTTTCTGAGCTTCTAACCACATAACGCGGTCTTAAATAAGATGACAACCTTCCTCGTTTTTTCCAAAAAGAAAGTAACAATATCACCTTCGACATTTTAAAATTCATGGACAGGGTCTTCTCTTGTTAGACACTTATTCCAACCGTACTACTTATACTGCGCGGAAGCATTGGCACATGCTTAAGCAGACGAAGGTGTTCTTAAAGTGTTTGAGATAAAAATACAAGATGAACAAATCCGCGTAGAAGGAGAATATCGGTATCGTAAGAACCACAAGCTGCATGAGCTATTTGCCTCTATGACTTTAAACGTTCTGGCATAAGTTGATGCAAAATTTGAGGCAGTACAACGAGCAAAATTGTTGGACTCTACCAAGTTTTTCCTATAAGTTGTTAAATTTTTCAAAAAAATTATTTTTCAAATATTGAATTGGTTAGATTAAATAATTTTAGAGTGGCAATATGTAAAGTGCAGCAGACTATTGCCTTGAATTTTTCTACAATTGATATATTTTTTATATACAGGATGAATCTGCTTTTAATTTTTTTTTTCAAAAACTGCTTCCAATTTAAAAGCTTATAAAAACAATTGCAAATGAATTTTTTAAATGAAAATCCATAATATTAAGTAAAACAACATTTCATTGTCATTTTATAATATTGTTTAGTATATATGTTAATATTCAAAGGATATGCCTTATGTTTAAGACAAAAAAAAAACAACAACAAAAGCAAAATGTGATTGCGAATGTTTGTTTATGTCAGTTTCTAAATCCCTAATTTTTATCATATAAAAAGCTTGATTCCTTAATTTTTAAGGATCCTAATATATAATATCAAATAATCATCATTTATTTAAGACAAATTTCTTTGCAAAATATTGTGACTTATTTCATGGTTAAGCACATATTAACATACATTAACGTTTTGTTATTTAATAATAAAACATAAAATACACTTAAACGAACATAAAACAAAATCCATGTGTAAAGCGTGCATTTTAGTAGGGATCTTCAAAATTGTTAAAAATTTACTTTCTTATTCCTTTTTATATTTATATTTATTTATTTTTTTTTTTTTTGCGGCAATAAAAGTATAATTTAATGGGTCTATAAAACAACATTAAAAAGAAAATATGGTACTTGAGAATAGAGAACCAAACAAATAAATCTATATCTAAGTATGTGTAAAACGTATATTAAGGCTTTAGGACCTTTGTGACATTAATGTGTGGCAAAGAGTGCTAGAAAATGTGTCAAACAAAAGGGTGTTCCATAGTCAGAAAATGTTTATTTTTAATAAATATTTGAGATGTATTACTTTAGTTGGTATTTTGTGTTATACTTAATGTGTATTACAGAGTAAAAATTAGTGGAATATTGACTTTAAATGCCGACATTTGATAATATACAGCACTAAAAAGCAGATCAAGGAGTTAAGTAATTGTGCTGGAAAAATTTTTCTGGATTTTTTTAAAAAATTAATTAGAATAGCTTATTTTAAAATTTGTTAAATTTAAACATTTTAGCTTGAAGGTATTTTAAAACGTGTGATCTACAATCTGATCTGAGTTAGACAGGCAGCCTTTCTTCACATTAAATATTACAAACTCCTTATGAGTCACTCTTTGCTCAAATCAAACACGTATCAACATCTTTGTTATTTGATATATTATAACAGCTTTTTAAATACAAAAAAAATCCCCCTAAAAATATATCCATTAGAAAACCATTTTAATCCTTGATCCCAAAGAAACACCAATCCCTTTTTGATAACCATTAAGTTTTTTTATATCTATTATCTAAAAGATTTTCTTTGTGCTTAAGTATTTAAGAAATTATTGATAAATAAAAACTTTTCTTAAAAAAAAAGATGATGTTTAAAGAAAAACACATTTCTAAATTTTGCGGTTTTCTTGAATAACCGCGTATGTGCCTTTTTTTTTGTTTCTAAAAAATTTATAAAACAACCAATTGATAATTATTTTCTACTTCCTTAATACAGCTCCGTAAGTAAAACAAAATAATTTTTCATTTCTGGATTAATCCTTTTCAAGCTTAAATCAATATTTTCAAGCTTAAATCAACAATGTTTTTGAACTTAAATCAACTTTTTTAGGCTTAAATGTGGTAAAATGACAAATTTTAAGTAGATTAATCTCATTTGGACAAGGAAATTTCATACTTGGTTCCATCCAAAAATTAAAAGTATTTTTTTTAATTACGGAGCTTTATTAAAGAAGAAAGACACTCCTAACTGCAACACCGGCATACTTTCATCTAGGCCACACAAGACGCTTTGTTTTTAAATTAAAATATTTACAAAAGCAATTTTTTTTACTTGATTCTTTAAAGCAATCCAACTATACTTGATTTAAAAAATTTTAAAAATGGATTGCACTTAAAAATTTCAAGTACAATTATGGATAAATTAGAGAAAAAATCCTTGAGTTTAGAACTTGTTTTTTCTTTCTGTGCAGATTTCTGGGCAGTTAAATGTTAATGGCCTAAGAGAGGCCTCAATGTGTAGAAGGAATGGCTTGGGGATGTATTTTTTCGCATTCAGCTGGCTCTAGAGATGCGAATTATTTATTTGAGCATAGTTTCTTAGAGAAGGTATATCCATTGACTAATATAGTCATTATAACACGGGGTAATTCGATAGCTTTCCAGCAAATCCAGATTTCGTAAAAGCGAGCCTGATTGGTTGGCTTGTTTAAATCAATTAATCGAAAACTAAATATTTAAAGATATATACATAAATAAATCTTCTTTTTATTAGTATTTAAAACTTAAGTCAAAAAAATTGACTAATTGCTAGTAGAGTACCTTTGAGTAATTTGAATTTTTTTGATTTATTCCAGCAACTTAAAATTTCTCTTCCGATTATATCTTTAAAGCTCTTTGTTTCTATTTATATTTTTTTGACATTGACAAAAAAATTCCAAAATAACTTTATTAGATTTTTTACTAAACATCTTTTCTAATTAGCCAAAGAATGTAATTGTGATGAGGACTTGTACAAATTCAAATTCAATTAAAGACTTATTTAATTTCTTGCTTACTATGTTTAATGTCTTCAAAATACGTTTACGACAAAGAAATTAATAAGAATGTTAGTAACATTAAAAACGCAAATAAGAGAAAAATACTGTAGGAGCTTATGTATTTCCTTTCAAAGACTTATGGAAATTCAAATTTAATTCCTTGCGTTTTTTTATGTCAAGAAAAAAAGGACATTAAAATGTTTTAAGTGATTTTTTTTTTTTGTTTTAATTAAATAAGATATTTTATTTTAAGTCATATCTTCAGCAGTGGAAAATTGAAATGTTTTTTTCTTAATAATAAAAGTAAAAAAATATATTTACAAGTAAATTATATGCTTTTTAAGTGAGATTTGAAAATGATAACTTTTGAGAGTCTTTGTGAAAACTGTGAAAATTAAGGTAATTTAAATTGCTCTCTTTAAAAAACAATCACAAAAAGCTACAAACAATTTTCCTTCACAATCTTCCCTTTTTTGTAATATTTTTTTATGCATTATAAAACTTCTTTTGCTCAAATTAGTTAACTATTGTAATTGAATAACACTGCAAACTTTAGTTTACGTGTGACCTCGATTAATTTGCTGCTCAATCTATGTAAATACATTAATGTGGAAAAAGGATTCAAATGAGCTTTGTGAAAGAAAAAACCCTGATTATTTTACATAATTGGGCCCTGTCGAACGGCAAAGGCCCATGGTATGATGAATCATGTATCCTGGGCTGGACAATTGTGATATTCAAAATAGTTAAAGTGTATAGGATTTATCTTGAATTATTAATTTTATTTCCAATTAGAAATTTTACCTCGAATTAGAAATTCCATTACACCATTTTGAGAGGAGGACAGAGAATGCTCACCAATGTTTCAGAGTACGTAGGACAGCTAGAGTTTCGAAATGGAAACAGAGTATACAGATAACCCACTGGCTATTAAAAATGGACAAAATATGCTAACAATAGGCTTGTAAGGCCCTTTGGCAGACCAGAGGGAAGCAAGTGGGAAAATCTACCAGAGAAGGGAATTTAAATTCGACTTTCACCAGAGACTATTTCTTGCTATACATTTTAGCTTCCTTCTATATCCTTTCTTTCTTTTTTCTCTGTAAGTAACACAAAGGGACCGAATTTTAACCTTATATATACTTCACTTTTACGGTAAATTAGACATCAATGAACAATAAAATCCTAAAAATTTCTAACGTCTTTTTATCTCGGATTAAGCAGGCAAACAAGACTATTTGACTTAGGCCAAAAGAGATGATTTTTAAAGTCCTGTCTATTGAATCCAGCGTTCTTGATAAGGCGGCACTTGCACGAAGCACATACAAGAAACTTTAAAATTAATTAATTGGATTTATCAGACTGACTTTCAACGTATTTTGATGAAATATGGGGCAAATAAGATGACAGTGAAACTGTTTAATCAAATAATTTTATTATTTTAGTTAAGTAAAGTTACAAGGATAACCAAAGGGCGAAGAAAAAATGGCACTAGGTCATTTCGTTAAAAATTTCCCAGACCGCAATACAGTCCTGCGAGCAAAGGTTGAACCGATCAGGGAATTAGGCAGGTCCACATTATATTAACTCCAACAAACCTGATACAGATAGTCAAATGTCAATAAAGACAGTAGTGTGCGACAGCACTGAATATAGGACGCTGTTTTAATTGAAAAGCAATCAATGATTACCCGAAATAAAAAAAATTATGGGTGTCTGCATATAAACTAACCGAGAATACACGGGCAAAATATCTGAAAATATAATAAATATTTTTACTTCAGTGAGCAACATAGGGCCGCAAGCAATTAGAGCATGAAAGGTCTAGGCAATTGAGCTGTGGAACATAAAGCCTTTTTGGGCACCGTGGATCAATATAACAGTTGGAGAAATGGCGCGAATGGCATACTGGGATCCGAATGCGAATATATTGAGGGAAACTTTGAACTTAAAGAAAGCTGACTTAAGTAAAGTGACAGGCTTACCAAGGAATCACTTTAACCTAGCACACCTTCAACTTTCTAGCTTTTTTGTTATGTTATTTAATACTTTTTTTTAATTTTTTTTATGCTGGACGATATACTAGACACGACTTCCTTTCGAGGTTTTAAGTGGCAAGTGGTTGGCATGACTAAGTGTCTGTAAATTTTTTCTAGCGTGGCTCGTTTGCATTTTGCTATTGCAAGGAGCGCAAAAAAAACAATTACTAGCTTTATTATATATAATGCAAGACTTGAAACTTTGTCTTAAGATCTTCTTGTTTAAATTTACATTTAGTATTTATTTTGTTGGCCTGAAGGACTGCCGGCAGGCCTAGTACGAAAATCTGCTGCCTTAGTCTACCCAGCTATTTAACTTAAAATAGACTATAACCGATATTTTATTCTTTCTATGGGAGCGGCGTTAAGTTTTATATAAGTTTTATTTACTTAAACGTAATTAGCCCAGTTTAGTTTAATGGTTTTAATACATTATATCCTAGACCTTAATAACATTTAGTATTTCAGCTTTCAAACAGTATGCACTAATTTATTGCTATTAATTTTAACAGTTGCAAAACAAATATGTATTTAATTTAAATATATAAAAGCATTGACTTTTCGTATGTGTGTACTAATTGGTAAAGTCATACTTACGCATGTTAAAGTCGTTATTATTGTTTGGTCGTTTTAATGCATGTTATTATTGTTATTGAAATTTGTAACAGTTGTAGGCCTAAAACCATAATTACATTATAATGCCAACAGTTAATAATTTTTGTTTTATATTTTGTAAACAAATAAAACCAAACATATACAACAATATACGCATACATGCACAAACACGCATATAAAACAAAAACAACGGACTAAAACCCACACTTCTGCAAACATACACGTATACGAACCAAAAACAAAACATCCGCTTGTAAAAACACGTACAATTCATTTTGAAAGTAAACAAATATTGTACGTGTTTGTATATTAATGCAAATATGATTGTGTGTGTGTGTTTGTGTAAAGAAAAAACATTAACAACAAAAAATATAAAACATAATCAAATATACGAAAATAATAAGAGCGAATATGAAGAAATTTCATTTCACTTTTATTCATATTTTTACGACCGGCTATGTTGTTGGTTGCTGTCGTATGTTTAACATGCAAATGTTGGCTTTATAAACAAACAAAAACAACAAGTAAAATTCATTTAGTTCTATCAATGACAACAACAACAATATCATGTAAGCAAACAACTAAAGCTTTAGGCAAGGATTGCAACAACAAAAGCCTGTTAGCCATTAGTTATGCAAACAAGTAATTTAAAGTCCTTTTTTTTGTTACAGTTTATTTTTAATTTTTTTTTTTCCTTTTTTGCTTGTTATTATTTTATGTAAAATATGTTGTTGCTTGTTTGCATAGAGAGAACATTAGCTTTTTTTTTTATGTTTTAGAATTCAAGTATTTTTTTTTTATATACAAAGATATATTGGCCTTATAATGGGCCTTTTCGCATCAGGACAATATTGATGGGTTATATAAATACCCAATAAGTGGTAAAATGGTAGCCTTAAATTATTAATACTGAATCTGTATGCCCTAGGTCATAAATAATTGGACAAGCACATGTTTGATGACCCATGTCTTGTAATTTTTATAACCGAGCAAGGGAATAAATGCAGGAGTTGTAGCCATCTAATTCTTTTCAAATGTTAAAACAGAAAACTTTACCCAAGGGATGGTTAGAATTTAAAAAACCTACCCATAACTTCCCATAAAACAATTAATGACAAGATGAATCATGGACAAATACGTAGTATATGAGTGCCTGGAACTTACGAAATTTTTGAAAAAACCATGCAAATAGTCTGGCAATAAAAACTTGAGTATTGCAAACTGTTCACCTGAGAAGTTCGGCGCCTTCGTTGCAATGGAAGCTGAGTTGGAAATGCTGGCAAATGAGGGTAGAACTAAGGAAATCGTAAACTTTAAAAACTAAATAAGTTAATAGGTATACTTTTAGGTCACGCTAACCTTTAGACGTTTGTATATCTGTTGAATTGGAGGGGAAGCAAACGTCAACTGCTGGGTATGCGGAAGAGATGATAAATCACTTTCTATGCCCTTGCCCAGTTTTTTTTTACCACGCCTGAGTTCTATGTTTAAAGTCTAATCTTGTGAAACAGATGTAGCCCATTTGAAAGGGGTGAAAAAGGAAAGATAAAAGGAGTTTTGTTGTTTTATAACTATTACAATTATTAAACCATAGCGTTTGAAGATGCTCTAACACAAGGTGCGGGGCTCAAAACAAAACTCATGTAAAAGTTTATGCTGTGACGAAAAGAGCACTGATAAAGCAACGAGACTACGGATGATGGTGATTATTAATTCATTTATGCCAAACTGTAAACGGTGCATAAACGAAGAAAAGTAAAGAATCCTTTAACGCATTACTTGACGCAAACTCTTGAAGTTGGACAGCTGTTTTCGCCCTGCCGCACATGCCCCAAAATATGACTTTAGCTGCTCAGAAAGGGTTGATTCGTTAAACGACTTATTCTAACCATTTAAATCACCCGGGCTTGGGCCTTTGAAGAGCATTGATCTGAAACTGAACTATGCACACGTGTGTCATCCTGGAGTTTAGAAGAGTCCCTCATACAAAATATTCCGTGGTAAAATCCCACCCTCTGGATCTTTTTTTAAAAGTCTATATCTATCTTACTTTATGTTATACTTATGTGGTAGACTACACTGAAGAAGCAAGTTAACCTTAGTCGCCTTTAAAGTATGCAGAGACTGTTTGCAAAGCCAATTGTCTAAGACTCAGCCTTTACTACATTAATATATATTCTTTTTAATCCGGATTGTAGCAGAGGACCTAGACTGCATAATAAAAATTTTTCAAAATATGCTACTTTCAAATCCTTAAGCTAAGAATAATAAAACGGCAAAAAAAGGCTCCATTATTTTGAAAATATCTTAAATATATATTAAGCTTATCTAATATAAAATAATATTTTTCTCCCGCACATAAAACCAGCTTAGCTTTGCAACTTATACATACTTTTATTCACTTACACGTTTAATAGTCCCTCCCCCCCCCCCGACCCCCCCTAAAAAAATAATCACCAAAAGTTTTTTACGTCCTGCCTAATTTATAAACCAAAACAGTACAATTAGTTGGTTTGTAAACCATAATTAACACCATTACAAATTGCTGACTTTTATTGCTCTAACAATGAAAGTCAAACGTATAAAAAGGACATGAATAATATATGTTAATACATTTGTTTATTGCTGGCTGGCGGGTGTCCTTTAACGTTACAAACATACGAAATATAACAAAACTATAAAAATCCAACAGAGATATTTTTACCTTTTGTTTTGTTATTTATTTGAGAACATTAACATTAAAATATAATGACCTCTAAAAATAATATGTAAACTCGTATGTTTGTATGTGTGTATTGATGTACGCATGTATGACACTTAATTTATACAAAAATATCTAAAAAGATTTATATGCCCCTGTAATAATGGTTTGAATAATATATTGTTTATTTTGCTTAATTAATACCCACAGAAAAATAGTAAAACAAAAATGAATAAATTGGCAAAAAAAAATGTAAATAAAGATAAGGAAGTTAAGTTAAGAATATCTTTATACAGGTTTAGTAAATCGTTGTTATGTGCGTTTTCCAGAAATGGCTAAACAACAAGGCTATGCTAAGGACATTGTAAACAGTTGTAAGACAACCTCAGCGAATATAAAGTTAATCCCATAATTATAACAAGTAAATCTGCAACTGGTTTACCTTGGCTATGTTGTACTCTACACCCGAAATAATTTTTCGAAAATAATTTGGGTTGTCTTTACACTTTTTTATAATAATATTGTTGTGTTCTTACTGCATAACTTGCATTAAAAAAAATTATGTCTTAAAATAAGAGCATTCAAGGTTTTTAAGAATGATAAGGAACCTTAAAAAAATATTTTTAAAAACTATTTTTCTCTAAAAAATTTAGAGTTAAACTTTAAAGCCAACCTACACTTAGTGTTGATAGGAATTTACACGATTTTTCAATTAAGGATCTTATTTGGGAGTCAGAATTACTAAAAAAGGATGTTGTTTACTTTTGGGATTTATTTGTAAAATCTTTTGTTTACAGGATCTAAGAACTTTTGCAAGCCTTTAACACACAAAAGTTTATGCTTTCTTATTATAAAGTATAACCTGTTGTTTTAATTTGAATGGTTTTTTCCCCACCTAAACCTTTTTACCGTTCACTTAAATTTATTTCACATATTCTTTCCTTATTAAGCTATAAATCACGAACTTTTGTAAACTTCATTTATCACTGTAACCACTGTATGTTAATAGATCTCACTCTTCGACGAAAATATTTTTGTCTATTAAATATATGTAATAAAGCCAAATCCTATGGAAGAATATTGAATTGTTATAAAGCTCATACCCTTTGAAATTATTTTATCTCTAAGCCAATAAAAACTTACTTTTATTAGTAAATAAAATTAAATATAAGTTAAAGTGGCTAGAATAGTAAACAAAAACTATCCAACAGCATTCTTGAAACACAAAAACAACCTTCTAACTTTTAAGCCCAGGTTGAGTAAATCGTTTTCGTAAAATAAATTTTAATACAGCTGCTTAGAGTTTTTTCTACAACTGGTCAAAGTTTTAATACTATGGTGGAAGTATACTACTGCTGAATGAAAAAATTCTTGTTAGGTAATGGTAAGAGAATTCTTAAGTTAGGTTAGGCAAGGTAAAGTTAAGGTTGCGAAGGGTGAAAAAAAGAGGTTAACTCTTTCATCCGTCATTTCTTGCATACCTCCTAGGACCATTATGCTTTTCTTCAAAAAAAAAAAGTAACAACAAGTTAAGACGAAAAGAGTAGTAAGACCAGTGAAAGTAAAAAGTTTGATAAAGAAGAAAACAATTAAAATACCCCTGCCAAAACTCACCCTCTATTGCGTATCTCCTAGTCACCTGATTTCCATGATGAAATCAACTATGTTGTCCATTTTACATTGCGAATCATTGCCTAGCTCTTTGTGAAATTTTTTGTCCAAATACCCTTGACAATAGTAACTGACAGCATGCTCTATTGTCTATTGATTCCTCTTCCCTCTAACACAATCCCATTTGGTCGTCATAGCCCTAACCTGACAATGCCTAGTTATGGCCCCGATTCTTTAGGTCAATTGTTCGTAAGTCTATGAGCAACATAGTGCCTGTGCTGGCGACATAGCTCTAGCCACCTTACAGTTAATCCTGTTTTCCTTTTGAAGATTCGTCCTATCAAGCATAGATGTCCTTATCTTTCTATAGTATTTACCCCTGGTTGGTATCACAGCTTCCTTCTCATATATCACATCCAAGGCCAAACCACCTCGAGCCAACTATATTGCAATGTCCCGGAACCCAGCCTTAGCCTCACGCAATGCGCCTTCATCCATTTTACATGCTGAAATTGAAGAAAGAAATAATTGAGCTTAAGGTCATACTTTGATTTTAATTATTTAACATCTTTAAAATTTTTGGATGTCATCCTTAGGAATATGAGGTTATAAAATGCACAACATAACACTTTTACGTATAAAATTTAATTCTATAACTTTATATGCATACAGATGGCATCCAATGAGGGTCGAAATATTGAAAGATTTTATTAAAAAAAATAATTAAAGCCAAACTATGACTTCTAGCTCAATTATTTGCACTTTATAATAAAAAAAAGGTTGAAAAAACATATTTAAGAATGTTCAGGTCAGCAAAAAGAAGTTTTCTGCGGAAAGCCGAAAACAAAAAAAACTTTCTATATTTTAAAAAGAAGAAATATATTCAAATTTAATAATACTTGTGTGATAGCTTATATCCAAATACGGATTGGCATATAAAGAAGAAGAAGAAGAATTATAATCATAAACGTAGGTAAAATGATGGCACCTGCTACAATAAAGGTTTCATTACAAATTGATTTGTTTTGTCTTTTCAACAATTTTTCATAACATTCAGTTTTGCTTTTATACAGGTTTTTATATCAAAAGCAATACAACAAAATCTTATTCAATAACTTAAACAAATTGTTCTGGAAAACTTCCGGTCAACAGAATGTAACTCAACTGGCAAATATTTTTTAAGTTTACACACACACACATGCATAAAAAGAATACAAAGGACCCTAACGACCGTTTAACAACTTGGTTTTTTTAATAATTTAGTCAAACGAACAAACATATATGTTGCTGTTGCCCCATTTCTATAGTTTTTCCAAAATCCCAGTATTTTTATGAGTTTGACGTCTGTCTGGCCTTAAACCACTTATTTGCTTATGGAAAAAATCAAACAACCAAAATGCAAGCATGTTTTTAAAATAACATCCTTATCTATCTATGTGTGTGTGTAAATGGACTTGCAAACATAAAAGTGTATGTAAAAAATATATATCCATATTTAAACCACTGTTGCTGTTGCGGCCCATAACTCCATTTTTATTTCCAAGAATTTATAAAATTTTTCTTGGTCACAAAGTCCATTTAGAGGATAATAAATTAACATAATTTACTTAGTTGCAAACAACGCATACAAATAAAAGTCATACATTTACTTGCAAAATAAATATCAGGGTAAATGCAAAAAGAAAAAAATAGCAGCAACAGCGAGAAAATAGCACTAAATCAGTTCCATACAAAATAGTTTGTTACGACATTGAAATGGTAAACCAACCAAGGATGCATCTACTGTTTCAATAATGTAAATATGAAAGTCTTAGGGAAGGATATAGGCAGGAGCGTATCAATATTGCTAAAGTGAGAATTAAGGTTTGGCATATCTATGAACAAGGAAATATGACTTTCTTTTACACAAGCAAGAAGTGTTATCTGTATTTCTTTCAATTACCCGTCCCCTTTAAAATAGATACATCACGTTTTTGATTAGAAAGCATGCAGATTCCTTTTATTTTGGTTTCTATCATGATTTCGCTGAAAAAAAGTTTCGGTCAAAAATATTTCATTTAGGTAAAAAGTAAGATTAAAAGGAGAAAACATAAAAGGCTGACAGTTGCACATGACAGGTTAACGGCTTATTGTGCGCTTCCTGCAATCAACAAAAATTCAAGAAGATAAGATATTATAAAAACTGTAGGACTTACGCAATTCACATTTGGAGATTTTGATGACTTTCGCCAACATTTCCCATTTTTTACCCTTAAAATAAGCAACTCCTGAAGCTATGTCAGATATAAAACATTAAGCTCTTGCTAATGTAAGAACGAGGCAAAGGACTTCCGGATTTTAACATTAACTGGCTGCAGTTTTCTGCTTTCCAGCGCTATATTCTTTTTTATTCATTTTTGATCCTCTTTCAATATCTAGGAATCCAAATGGGGCCACAATAACCCTATTTTGGGTAAAAGTTATCATCTTTTATTTCTGCAACACTTCCCTAGATTTAGTGTTTCAATCCGGACTTCTCTTATCGGAGTTTGACTTTTTTAATAGACTTGCATGTGCTCCAAAGCAAAACAAACATTCAAAGATTGTTCTATCCTCCGTTAATACGACTATTTGTGGTATAGAGGGCGAAAAAATGACCATCTCCATATAGGTCATCAACAAAAAGCAGTTCTTATATATAATCTTAAGGCATCCTTGGAACACCTTCAGTTAGAGCGATTGAAATAATCAATTAGAGCATGTATGTCCTTACGTTTGGATTTCTATGTATTTCTCTGAAATTTAAGAAAAGATCGAAAATCGGATTTTGATACAGAAAATATATATTAAAAATATTTTTAAATTTTTAAAACGCCGTCAATCGATTCCAAGCGGTAGATTATATATAGTTTTGCTATGACTTGACAAAAATATCCGCGAGCCAATTGCTTTTGAAATCCAGTTGAAATCGCTCGATAACTGACCGAGATATAAGCCAAAACCCATGGCTACCTCTCATTATTTCTCTATAATTTTTACATAAAAACCTCTACAACTGCCGTGGATTTTTCCCTACACGGTTGCAACTAAATGCCGTTTCCCATTAATTTTTCCTCACGAACATTTTTCGGGATAGCACTAATAACCTATCTCGCCCCCTAACAGGGTTGCCATACAAAGGTCTCCTGAGAGGTTTCCATACAAAGTTTGGGAAATTGTAATAACTCCCCCCCTACAGCTTCAAGGGGCCTTCTCCAAAAGTCAAATGTAGTACTGACTCCAATTAGTTTTCCCCCCCCAAACATTTTTAAGGAACGTACTTACTCCATATCTTCAGCCCCTAACAGGGCTGCCAAATAATTAGAGTAAAACCCTTAAAACTTCCACGGAGGCGTCCTTAAAGAAAAAAAATGCATTACAGACCCAGCTGCTAGGAACTCAAACTTATTTTAATAAATAATAACTGTATTCGCCCCTTAAACAAAATGTAAAAACTCTCTTTCTTGTTGATTCCTTTTTTATATATTTTTTTAATCATGCATGGTAGTTTGATTTACTCTGAATTTATTTAACAACAGAACCAGTATAACAGGTTTTCAAAAACCTTAAAATTGACTTGAATTTCATAATTTTTAAGCTCCTTGTTTCAAAGTAAATTATTATGTTGTCAAAGCCAAACCTAAAGCATAAATATGTTAAGACTCTAAAATAATAACAATAAGAAATATAATCTTAAACAAGCTTAAACAAAATCCTTCGAAACTGTTGTTGCAGAAGTAAACTTGTTCTGACAGCCCTAGAAAATAAATTTTAATTAAAAAAGATTTTTCCATATAAAAACCTTTTAGCACAGCCCTCTTGCACAATGTGTCTCTCTGTTACAACATTTAATTTACAGTTATTATATTTGAGTATGTTTTGTTTTACAACAGTATTGGTGTCAGCTAGCTTCCCTACATAAACATTTGTATATTTTTATATTCCCTGCTTAATTACACTGACGTTTCAGATAGCATTTTATTACATTTCAGACATTTATTTATTACTTTTATTTTAGCCTTCTTTTCTCTTCAATTCACTCTTTTCCCCCCTATTTACTCACACAAATGACGTACATCCTTTATTTGTTTAAAGTAAGTAGTACTGCGGTTAGTTATATTTTCTCTCACACACACACACACATTCTAAAATGTGCTTAATGTTGTCTATGCGTGTATCTTTTATTACATGTGTCGGGTATGGTGTATGAGTGCAATTCAATATTTTATGAAACATTGTAATTTATTTTGCCTGTTAATGTTGTTAAAATGTATAAAGTCCTTTTTATGTGTTTGTTTATGCTCCCATGAAATTAGTTGTTTAAACAAAGCGGTCGTCTTATTAAACAAAATTATTAGCAAAGTTAACAATAGTGTTTAAATTGGTTATAAATTATGGTAACTATTGTGAGATAATTATTAATATTGGTGAAATTTTAATGCAGATGTTAGCAAAATTTTTTAATTTTTGTTTTATATGGAAACATTAATTTGAGATAAGTTTTTATTGCAGATAAGGCTAAAATTTCAAATATCCTTATTAATTAATTTACTAAAACTTTTGTAAAAATTGTAAATGTAAAATAAGCAATTTAATTATTTTTTGTAAATACTTAATTAATCTTTTTTACGTCTCTAAACATATCTCTCCTTTTATAAATAACAAACGAAAATTATCTGCTGCCTTTCCTTAAATACATCCATTAAAAAGCCAAGATACTAATAGTTTTTCAGCATTCATCATCTCAGAAAAGCTTTAAAAACGTCTACGCTTCCGGTTAAAAAATTAAAGAAAATGATTTTAAACTGATTTAACTTCCGGCATCAAGCGGAAATCAACATTACTAGAGCAAATTAGCCGTAATATAAAGCTCATTAAGGCGAAAAGAAAAACTTAAAACAAAGCCGCAAAAAGAAATGAAAATTGCACAAATCTCTTTGGTCCTTAATACAATTTTTACACATTATCAAATTCTTACGCCAAAAACGTAAACGCAAGACAAGGAAAAGCTTTTAGTCATTATTGTAGCAAAAATAAAAGAAAAGAAAAGAAAAGATTTGTAAAAATAACTTTCAAGAAGTGCAATAAAAATGAGAAATTGCTTAAAGTTAGAAGGAAAAGTGGAAAAAAAGCTAAAAACAATAAATAAGTAAGCACATGCATACATACATACACACAAAGACATATACGTCAAACGTACGTGTATAGTTGATTTTTAATTCTTTGCGGCATTGTTAAAATATATAAAACATAGTTAAAGTTGTAAGTACGTACTGCAGCAGCCATTTTTATAATGCATTAAAACTTGCATTCGTCTTCCTTATATGGGTTAGGTTAGGTAGAACAGGCAGCTGCGGAAGTAATGAAGTGATAGTTGTGCAGCCCACTTGGGTCCGTTTCCTCGGTCCCTTTGTGATACCTGGGGAAGAAAAAGAAGAAGAAGAAAAAGATAAATTAGATTAGATAAAATAGAAATGAAGATAAAGAGATGGAAAGAAAGTTATCGTGTATGGTCAGTGGTAGTCGTCCCATATTGGCCGCTGTCCCCAAACCAACCGCTATCCCTGATAAAGAACGCCAGGTTGGTTAGGCCAATGTTGGCCATGTTCAACAGGCCATTCAGTCTACCGATACTAAAGCACTTGATCCGAATGTCCTCCAGTGCCGGACAAAAGCACAAGAGGTGCTGTACGCTTTCAGTCTCTTCTTCGTCTTGACAGCTTCTACAGAAGTCGTTCCGAGGCAATCCCAACCTTTCGGCATTGGTGCTAAATCGGCAGTGGCCGGTGATTGTGGTCACGGTGTCCCTTATCCTTATCCAATCCAAATCAAGCAGAGATCTCGAACAGCTCGGATCCATCCTCGGCCAGGTTATCCGAGTAGTTCCACACCTGGGTTCGTCAGACCATTTAGCCCCTGCAATTCTCTGAGAAAATTCATCCACGCGGAATTTGCAAGAGGAGAGGGGGATGCTACAAAAATGGTCAACTGCGCGATCATCCAATCCGGCACCATTTCTGGCAAGTGCATCAGCAGCACAGTTAACCGCATTGGTCTCGTGTCCCCTCACCCACGCCAAGCTGATGTCAGAATGCATCGCCATCCAGTTCAAGGATGACCGGCATTCACGGGCTAGTTGTGATGTTGAATATACAGCAGTAATGGACCTGATGGCAGCACGGCTGTCAGTAAAGATTCCGATATTCCTGCCGAATATCTTGTTATACCGTAGCCAGTTGGCCGCCTTGCATATTGCCGACAATTCAGCCTGCAGAACACTGCATTTGTTCGGAAGTCTGAATGAAATCCGGACTCCTGCCTGAACAATGTATATGCCTCCACCAACACCAGTTCTTCCCTTAGACCCATCCGCGTATACTTCCAGATCGATAGGACCCGAGGAGATCAATTCATCCGCCTCTCCCTCTAAAACAACGAGGGAGAATTTCCTGCGGATGAAAGGTTCCGGTGTTCAGTAGTCAACCAGATCAGGAACAACATAACAAGGATGAAAGGAAAATTTTATAAAAAATTTTAAAATTATAATTTCTATTGCATTTTGGTTGTCACAAATATACAATAAGAAGTCAAATATGAAATTGACTGCCTACTTCGGAAGCAAATAATAATTCCTTAGTTTATGTAGTAAAGATTTCATCATCAGTACCCTTGAACGTTAGTAGTGTTTTAAACTGTGAAAATTTAACTTTTTACCCAGAAATCAACATTCCCTTTTTAAAAAAAACTTAAGTATAAAATAAAGTCAACATAAAAAGCAAAATTTTATCTTAGAATAGAGTTCGTTATTAAATCATCCTTTATTAAAAATCTAATCACTATATTTGCTAGGTACATGAAATTATCATACTAGATTTTAGAAGGTATATATTTCTATTTTAAATAAATAAACGCCAAACAAAAAACAACTGGAGCTATATCTACTACGGCCAACTAAATATGTGGTTATAAATGAAAACCAAAAAAGTGTTTAGAACTACATTTTCTATGAGTCTAAAAGACTCTTGACTTGAAGTATAAAACATACAAGGACAATTGTTACAAAAACTATAAAACAGTTTTTATAATGTTGTAACAATCACTACTTATACATATATCACTTATACACTTACATACACACTTCAAGTATAGCTAACTTTAGGCAACACACACACATATTCACATTTGCAAATACAAAGAAATAGATATTTATTATTCGCAGTGTTGTTATAATTCTACTTCAAAACAATGCCTTGTCTACTTAAAGATTTAGTGAGAAGTTAGAAAAAATATATGATGTAAGAATGTCTAGCCTGTTGTTTGTACATGCTTTTACATATTTAACAAATGTCGAGCTTAAGACGAACAACTTTAAGACATTCGTTTTTGTTATTGTTTCGTTTTTATTTTTGCACAAATGCCAATAAAGTTTTTTTCTTATCTGGTTGCATGTGTGCTGCAATTCAAAAAAGCAATTATTTTTACTTGTGCATAATTATTTACTAGCATATACGTATATAGTTACCCTAATATAAAAAGGCCCTAACTAAAATTTTTTTAATAGCCCAGCTCAGCCCGTTTATTTCAATTAGTGGGCTGCTTATATATCACAAAATTATTCAACAAAATCTGGACTTAAAAAATATGAGTGAGGGCATTTTTATATTAATGTAGCGATATGTAACATAAATGGCATAAGCATGTATTTGTTTCTGGTTATTGGCCTACATTTCAAAATAAGCTTGTAAGTTATTATATTTCTCTTAAAGTATTTTAATCTTAAATAAAATTAATACAAAATTTTTTGCAAGAGCTGGAAAAATGGGGCTTCAAAAAATTGTTTGTTATAATACAAAAGGTAGAAAGACCCCTAAATAATTGACTTGTAAATATTTGTTTACACCCTTTACATAAGTGATAAGGGTATATGAAATTATATATTGTTGAAATTTTAAAATGGCCTAAGGCGTGATATGCTTTATGATCAGTCCGAATTTTTTTTTAATCCCGAGCAAGGATATGCCAACCTGAAAAGTATCCTTTTTCAAAAGAGTTTAAGATGAATAAAATATTTTAATATTCCCTTTTTACGACAATTTTATTTTCTTTATCAGGCTCAAGTTCAATACTTTACTAAATTCTCATTTAATTGCAAATGAAGAAATTAATACTTTTAGTTTTTACTACTTTATTAGCGTTAGTTAAGAAAGAAAAATTTTATTGAAAAAAAAGATCCCTTTTTACATTAAGCACAAATACTTTAATTGATAAAATATAATTAAAACATAAAATAAAAAATAGTAAAATAAATGTCTCCTGCTCAATAGGCACACATTCTTAAACTAATAAAATTTTATCAAAACCTAAAGTTTCAACATCTCGCTTTAAAGGATTTGTGTCCTTCCCATACATCTTTAAAATAAAATATGCACTAACAGAGATGGACTATGATATAACAGGACTATCTGTTGTTGAAAATTTTTAACTTTATTTAAAGACTCCAGATCAAATCATCTCAACAAGCAAGCTCGAGTGTTTTTAATCATTGCAATTTAATTTTAAAAATAAATTATTGTTCTTTAATTTTCTTTTGAACATTTTTGCAATCTTTCAATGTACACAAGTGACAGACAAAAAATTAAAATTTATTTTTATTTTAAATTTCATTTGATATTCAATTTATGTATTATTCCAGTTACGCTCCCATGAGTGTGTAAGTATTATATTGAAACAAACACACATATATTCAACTTCCGGAACTATAATAGAAACTAAATAAAAATGTCTTTTTTTGTACATGTTTTTTTGATTTATTTTATAAATAATACAAATCTAAATTTTTAAAAAATAAACTGGGTGTGAAAAATTGTTTAAGGAGGGAATAGGAATAGGTCAGAGTTTGAGGTAAAATGGAAAAATAAACTTTTTTATTTTAAAAAGATTAAAAAAAATACATATTTCTGAGTTAAAATTAATAATAATCTTTTATCTTTTTTTTAATTTTTTTCTAATTAGTTTAAAAAATTATTTTTTTTTATATTATTTAAATTATGCTAGGTAAATACAAATACAGCACTGAATCAACCTATCCTTACTTGAGGATAGTTATAAAAAAATTAACACAATAACAATTTTACTATGGCTAAAGAGCGACAAAATATAGTAAAATTGTTATGGAATAATTATTCTCTGCTTTGGATCCTTGCTTAGTTTTTGGTCAGGCTAATATCAGCTGCAAGCACAAAGTCTTCATAATGAAATTTAAATTTATTGCGATTAAATTTCTTAAAACATTTTTTAATGAGTTACAAATTACTTTAAATACCATAAAAGTCAAAAAGGTTGCTGATTGCGTAATAAAAATTTAATTAGCTTTTATAAGGTGTTTAATAACGAAAAAAGTTACAAAATTACATATATTATATAAAAATTTAGTTAAATAATTTATGTTTTATAAAATAATAGCTATTATATTTCTATTCTGTAAACTATTTTTGACTTTAAAATTTCTTAAGCAGCAATTAACCATTTTTTCGACTTAAATTAAATCACCCTTAACCATTCCAGTTACCTTAAGTAATGGAGGTAAACAAACGGCAAAAATCTTCATACTAAACACCAACGAAAAGCTTTTACATAAAAGTTTTTATGAATATTTAATAGTCGTTTGTTTTTATGACTTTTAAAATCAAAAAAAGCGTCTGGAAATAATAAATTTTTAATTAAGAGGGAACAACATAAAACCTTAATAACTATAAAATAAAAATATGAAAGTTTTATAACAAAGTCCCGCAGCAGGCTGGAATAATTTACTACTAGTTGTTGTAAAATTAAAAAATTAATTAAAAAATTTATTTTTTACTTAAAAGTTAAACAAACATAAAAGTAAAAAAAAATGGATTTTGGGATTTTTTTAGTGCAAAATTTTACAAATTTTATAAAGTTTTTTTTCTCTCTCTGTGTATGGTAATAGCAAATCTGTTTTATGCCCTTTTTATATTACGCTATTGAGACATTAATTTTTTTTAGTCTAGGACAACAGGGGCAACAATTTTGGTCTTCTTATGCTCCAAGCCATCTGCGACAAAACTATAGGCCCTGATGTTGTAGAGAAGCTGTTTCCAACCTATGTACACTTCGCTTCCACATTATGGTCGATTTGTGCACCATTGCTAAGTTTTAAATTTCCAACAATCCTGCCAGACTTTTTTTGCAACTTCTTTCGTAACAAAAAAAAGTTTCAAATCACAGATTATATCCCAGCATATTTTGATAAGGTATTCTACACTTTGTAATATTAAAGTAATATATAAGGCAGTGGCGGAAGTTCCACTAGTCACCGGAAGAGGGCTTTGGCAGGTTATGGATATTAACAAAATCAAGTTATAAAATTTTTTAAAGCGTATTAGTGACTTAATAAATTATCAAATATTATACTTGTATTCCAAATAAAGATCACATTATTTGCATTCAAAGGGACTGGTTTGTTATTAAACAAAAATATGTCAACCTTTTTGTATTGTAACCCTAATGTAAATCGCATTTTTTAAGTTAAGAGTTCTTTAGCTAATGATATAGGAGAAAACTATTTATTAAAATAAACAGAAATCTGGGCTTATAAGAAAATACGAGTTTGGGCTTTTTTATTTTTAAGGTAAAGATATGCTTGAATGTGTCAAACTGTTACCCTGTATTGCTTAATTTTGTTGTAAGCAATTAATAGGTTTTTAAAAGCAAATACCTAAAAAATATAACCTTGGGCATTATTCATACACATATTTTAAATTTTGCTGAAACCCCCTTTTTCATATACAAAATTTGTCAAATAAATACTTCTTATTTCAAATCTAAAAAAAAAATAAACAAGTCTAACGTATTGAAGATGTTTGAAAAATAGTGTTTAAACCACCCCCCTTGTATGACTATTTTTTTAAAAAAAAAACCTACAATTTAAACTCTTTTAATGAATTGGATTAAAATCCTTTACAAATAATTACCAAATATCTCCATTTCACTCACTTGAATTAACGTATATGCCTTTACCTATTTTGATTTAATTTTCTTTACGTTATGTTTTCATTTTATGATCCTTGTGTTTAGGATGTATGAGTGACATGCTTTTGTTACTTGTTTTATATCCAATGTTTTGTGTATAATTTTAAAGCCATTAAATTTTTGTAAATATTGTTTGTAAAATGCCATTTTCTAATTAAATTTTTTTTCTTCTGTTTTCATTGCAGGTATGTTATATATTTAATTTCATTTGCTTAACCCCATAATAACAGGACCTTAGTAAGTAAAACAAATTTTGCAAATCAATAATAATTATTAAAGTTAAACCTAAGTAAGGTGTTGTATTTCTAAAACAAACGGATGAAACCATGCAAATTCTATAATGTTCTTCACTATTTTTAATTTAATCTTAATATTTTTTTTTTAAACTTTGTGAAGCAAAACTTATTTTATAGCCAAAATTTAAATTTTTTTTAAGTTATTTAACTTAAGATTGTACAGTTTAATCTAATAACAATAATCACTTTTATCTAAATTAACTAACCAATTTAGTTTAAACCAAACAATACAATTTAAAACCAATAAAAAAATTTCCATCATATGACCTAATTTTTTTCTTTGCTTCTCTTGTTGTTGTTTTTAACATAAAATTTTACAATTGTTTTCAACGATAATTGTTGTCAAATCTCTTTATTGTCATTCTAAAAACATTAGCCATGTTCACTACAATTTTTAACCAAAAAATTTTCATTTTAATCGCTCAACAAATAGTCTTTTTTAGTTTCTTTTATTGTGCTCTTGTTACAGAGACAATTACACTTGTTAATTCCCTAAATTGCATAAATACTTTTTTCCAATGTAAAACAAAATGGAATCAAAAAATAAAGAAATATAAAAAAAAATTCTACTAAGTGCAAAACTAACAAGCTCGCGCTGTTCTTACGACTGTTCAGAGGATTAATTTCTTTAGAAACATTTTTAGGGAAAATATCAAAAATTTCATTTTGCTTATAGTCGAGTTAATAGAGAAACGTCAGCGACTAAATTTAAAATAAAAATGAAGATTAAACAAACAAAAAAATAAAAAATATTTATTAACAAAATTGCAGCCAAGAGAGATGGAACTATAGTTACATATATATTAAAATATACTCATATATACACTCAAAAAAATCCATGCAACATATGGACGAATTTGTTCGTATATTGTACGGAATCTTTTGTCATTTCATTTGTAGGACTCTGTCCAATTTAGTTTTTGTAACTGAATGAAAGTTTCGTAAATATTACGAAAAATATAAAACAAACGGTGATCTTTACTTTTAAGAAACTACCAACCTCTGGTCTTAAAATTGGCAATTAGCATTGTAATTTAAAGTAAACTTTCGGTAAATTTTATTGTTTAATTTTTTCATAATACTTACAACAGCTTTGTATATATTACGAAAATCAAAATTTCAAAATGCAAACTTTAGTTTAATTACAAAATTATAAATGAATTTTCTACAAAAAAAAAAAAACTACGACAATTTTTTTCGTAAATTGTTGCATGGATTATTTTCAGTGTACAAGTTAAGATTTTGGTCTCTGGCATTATTACATACACACTACCGACTAACAAGAAAACAAGGGACTAAAAGGTACTTTACACAGTCACGTGAGCACAATTTAATTTAGCTTGAAGGTACAATTTTATTTTGTTTTATTTTTTTTGTTTAAGTACAAACAATTAAATCCTTCATCATAATTTTACATCTTATCACAGATCCTTCACAGTGTAGAAACAAAGTTGAAAATATAAATAAAATAAGCTTTTGGAGTCTCCCTTTTTCTCCCTATTTTTAGTTTAATGTTGGTTTTAATAATTTGGTATGCGTTTCTGAGTATTTTTAGAATTTACGAACCTAATACAACCCTTTTGAATTTTCAGAGATAGTATAAAGACCGCTGTTTATATACATCTATAATTTTTAAGGTTCCCTTTACTGGAAAATCTACAATGTGCTACAAAATAATACAATAACTGCAGCTACAAACGTTAACATACATAGAAATATTTTAAGTCATTTTCTCACAACAAGAACTAAACACAAAACAATCATCAGCGAGTATATTTTTTATCGTGTCACTCATATAAAAACTTTATTTAGAACAATAATAGTAAAAAATGTAATAAAAACTCCTTTTTTACAAATACCATATTCAAAAACAATTTTTAAGTAAAAAAAATGTTCTTAAATAAAATTTTAATGCAAAATCAATACATGAGGTCTACTTTTAATTAAAATTATTTTTTTTATATGCTCCTGAGTTTGAAAAAACTCTTTTTTTATAGCTACTATTTCGAAACATATTAACCTCAAGGAACAAAAACTTAAGCCCTGGATATGACATGGCACTCAATTCTGCAAAAGTGTGTACCTCTAATGCTTCTCTGAAGATGCATCATTTATCGCACTACTTTGAAAGCTTAAACAGGGACTGAGCTGTACCAAGAAGGATAAAGGAAAGATTACGACACGCTCTTGATATCTTGTTTAATGACGTAAACGTTCAACTTGAATTGCTGCCAAATCTGTTTCATTTGAAAAATCTTCATTTTATTCCTTAAAGGAAGCAACCCCCCAATCGAAACCTTTGGTGCAAAAAACAGCAATACCATAAAAGGAAAGTGCAATAGTGATCAATACATAAACTTTAAAGCTCAAAATTATTAGCCAATAGGAAAACAGTACTCGTATACTTAAAACTATTAATCAATAGGAAAGGACTTTGTGTAACGTCAACGATCCTATATGTGCAAAAAGTTTAAAATGTTTTCTTGGCTTAGTTTTTGATTTTTTCATTCTTGAAGTCGTACCACAGAAAAAACTCAGAAAAACTTTTAAAAAAGTTATTACATACCCCTATAATATACTCGGGAAACACCATATTGAAAAGCTTAGGCAGACTTTTTTACATCCAAATATAAATAGCTTAAGTTAAATGTTAAATATTATACTGATTTGCTGTCGTCACGGAAGAAAATTGATCAATCTTAATATGTTACTTCTACAATCACATTACTTGACTTTGCCCTTCGTTTTTTCCCAAAAAAGAAGATGCAATAAAGTAACACAAGGAAAACACACGCCGTTAAGCTAATTTAAAACAAAATTAATTTATATAAGAACAATTTAATTACAAAATACTTATTAGAAGTGTTTTAAAATGTAAGAACATCATATCTTTTTTTCAACTGAACTTACAATTTTTTAAATCTTGAGTAGATGAGTTTATAAATTTTATTTTATTTTAAATAATTAATCACCGAAAAAAATTAAAAATAATTAGTAATGATATAAGTCAAATTTTTATTTGGATTTATATTATTCATAAAAGCCTTTTCTCTTTGTTAAAAAAACCCCCAATTAGTTTTCAATATAAATTTTAAGTTAATTAAGAGATTCATTTTTAAACTAATCAAAAAAGATCTCCGGAACTAGTTGTGTTGTGACACCACTGTGCGAGTAATAAAAGTAGTAACATTTTAATAGTCGCAATCACAAAGTTTTGAGCCTTTTTTTGGTAAGTTTGTTCCTTTTTTTAAACTTTTGGCAAAAGCATGTCCTCTGGAGTGCAGTTTGGTGAGATTTTTGGGTTGCAACATAAGAAAGAACATAACAACGCTATTAAAACAGGTGGAAAGTTTAAAAACAAATACACAAAAGTTCATTATATTTTTATTTTAGCGTATTTTTGAGCAATCTTTTATTGCTAAATTTTCTTTATAATTTATCAGGTTCATTAACACAGTCTATTTTAAAACTATTATTTTTATTATTTTGCATCAAAATCTATTTTTAATAATAAGTTTTGTACTTATTTTCTTTTTTTTTATCAACTAAATCCCTTAAACTTGTTATTTTATTTGAAATGCATTTAAACATTTTTTCTTGCCCTTAGCAAAAGAAAAAAAAAATGTGACATGATATGCATGGATTATCTTTTAATAGAAACTCTTTTACATTAGAAAAATACACACACATTTTAAAAGTTTTTATAAAACAAAACTTCTCTAATAACATTTAAATAATATTATAGAAAGTTACTTTGTTTTTTGCCATATTTTGTTATTTTAATTAAAATAATCCATTACAGTTAAGGAAATTCATATGGATTTTTCTTGTTTTTATTTTTGTTAAATTTAAGTCATGTACTTCGTACATTTAAACATATAAAAATTTGTTTATACATTTCCATGTATGTGTGCTACATTTTATATTTCAACTTCCTTTATGAATTTATTAAATGTAACTTAATACAGTTGTTTGGATGGATGACCAATTTGTACAATTGTATTCACAAACATACACAAATACAGTTATACTTACAAACATTAATGATTGTTTGTATATATGTATATGTGTTTGTGTGCATAAAACTTTCTGGTCAATGACTTCAATTTTATTAAAAGCTGCTCTATAATAGAGCATACAATGTATCATTTATTAGAAATACTTATATGAGACAGTGAAAACTCTTTGATAAAGGCAACAATTGTTTGTTTGACCGTTTGAAGTGATTTTAATTCTTTCTAATGAATTAAAAAAAAATTTTTTTTTTTGCAAACATTTTTGTGTAAGAAAAAATTTCAATTTTTTGAAGTACTTAACAATATTTGTTGACTGGCCTAACTGTGATAATTTTTCAGCCTTTTCATATTACAAAAGCTTATTAGGAAGCTAGGTAAATTTAGGGAGCACTGGCACCTACATAAATGTGAAAAGAACAGGGTGCAGACTACTTGGGTTCGTTTTTTCATTACCTTTTTGCTACCTCTAACGGAAAAAGAGAGAGAAAGAAAGCTAAAAAGAATATTTAATTAAGAAATTTTACCAGTCCGAAGGCAGATGGTAATCTCCCGTCCTAAGCCCTATTTGGGAATACACCGCTACACATCAGTAAAATGATAATCTCCTAAAGCCCCATACTTATATAACGACTACAATCAGACAAAGATATAAGAGGGACTGCATATTCTTCTTATTTTCTGAACCTCGACAGCAATTGCAAAAATAGCCGAAGGATGATCTAGCGCGAGTGGTTAGTTCACAGCAAATAACAAGATCACTCTTGTGCTCTTTAGCTTTCATATATGGAGATATAGAAAATGCAACTGAGATATCTCGAATCCAACCCCCTTCAGGCTAGTTAAGATATTTTTAGACCATCTGGTCCCTTAAAGTTTAACGCTGATTAAGTTCCCGAGAAGATCACAAACAAAAATAAAAATAAAAATGCAACAGAAGTTGTCAATTGGTCCATCATTAAGTAACTCTACATTTTCGACTATCTCGTTAGAAATGCATTTGTTTCATGTCCCGCACCTTTAGAAAAGCAATAATAGAACGCATCAGCCATCAGTTCAAGGATGTGCGGCATAAGTGGACAAATTTCACTATATTTTATACATTAGAAAGAAAGCAAACATCCTGATATTTTTATCAAATACTTTACTACACCGCAGCCAGACAGCTGCTTTGCCAATGGGGTAAATCTCGTCCTTTACTTAGTACCCTGATAAACCGGGAGGTCCAAATATAACATGCAATAAGTTAAACTCCTTGACCGCTCCTTGATCTTTCGCTGCGTAGAAGGTCATTGGTCTAGAACTAATCATACGACACGGTTTCTTAGGCTCTTTAGAAATGATGCCGGTTCTAGTTCATACACAGAAAGAAAACTCGCTTTCTAAAATCAATAATTTTTTTCTTGAATTTATCCAAAATTTTTTTAAGTACGATCCTTACTTACATTTTCTTCAACAAATCAAGCAGAAAAAAGCTTGTTGTTTTAATATATTATTTTACATTTGAAAACAAAGTGTCTCGGTGGCCTAGAGGTAACGCGCTTGTACTGCAGTGCAGAAATCCCTGGTTCAAATCTCAGCTTCGGTAAGTACAAAAAATGAAATTTTTAAATTGTTAATTTTAAGTATCTATAAAATAAAAATAAAATATAATCTTCTTCTTTTTTAGTAAAGCTCCATAAGTCAAAAAAATGACATTTCATTTTTGAATTAATCCCGTTTATGGCTTAAATCAATCCTTTTTTGGCTTACATCAAGTACGGTTCCGAATTTAAATCAATCCTTTTTTGGCTTAATTGTGGCTAAAAGTAAGAAATTCGTACTTGAAAAATTTTACTTGGAGTAAGAAATTTCGTACTTGATTTAAGAAAAACCGTACTCACCGTACTTTTGACACCGCTATGGCTTCATTTAAGTAAAGTTTTCTTAGATAATTTTTTGTGTGTACACTTCATATACAGTTAGCATGACACTTTTACATTGCGTTGTCATTGGCGGCAATCGGAAATTGGTTCAAATTTGATATCTCGCAACAAGTTCCAGGCGAATCCTATCTGAGATCCTGTTCAAGCAACTTTTATGTATGTATGTGTGTATGAATAAACAGATGTTAGAAAATATGTAAGGTCTGGGGTTTCCATTTGCTCCTTGACTTCTGTAAAACCTTTTAACAAGTTATGTGATGTGTGCCTTTTTAATCGATCATGACCAACAACTATTCAGGTTTTTTTACTAGTCCCAGTTCGAGTACGCTAACCAATTGCCACACATTTCCCGCAGTTTTAAACCCATTTTATTAACTCTTTTGATTGCTCCTGCTAAAATATCGAAGCAAAATTGTTGGCAATAAAAACGTTTCGGTGTACAAAAGACAATAAGATTGTTAATTTAATAATTAATTAAAAATAATTTAAAAAAATTGCTTTAAATATTAAGAAATTAAGTAAAGAGTTGGAGTTCTGTGCTATCTCCTCAATAATTACAGGAAACAGAATACCTGATGCTCCTTTTAAGAAATAAAATGCAACAGTCTTCTATCATAACCTTGAAAATATTTGCACCTAGCATGTAGTAGTGTCTCCAGTAAAAAAATTTTTCTTCCAAGAGACAAGGTGGTATCGACCTTTTTTAAGAAAAAAAAATCTGAACGCTTTTTTTTTGGCAAACTTTAATTTTTTTTATTTAAAAGACTAAATGTCTGATTGTTGACCTATTTCTGCTTAAACAAATCATTTTTTTCAGTTTCCACTGTCATAACATCATTTCATTTTCTAAAACTCTTTTTTGTATTTTTGTATTCTATTTTATAAAAATATCTCTTTGTATATCTCATAAATTTTTGTTTCTCGATAGCGTCTGTCAGTCATTTTGATTTCTTTATGAATCTTTTGGCATTCACATATAAACAGTTTCTATTTTGGTCATACAATGTATGTTTCTATGATTTTTATTTTCAAAAAAAGTGATATAAATGTAGCCATATGTAACATATGTACGTCAGTACGTATACGTGTTTATATATAATGAAAAATACACACATACATACATAACTTTCATATTTTATTGTTAATTTTGCTTTTATATCAGGTCATTGTTTTTATCCCTTCTAAAAATGTTTGTGCATTTGTAAATCGCATAGAGTCCTAGACAATAGGTAGTCGCATTTATGGCTCTATATTCTTTTTTGTGTGTGTTTGTGTGACTACCAAATGTCCTTTTAAAATTTATTGTGTTTTCATGATACAAAATTGCTTTTTAAAAATCACTTTTCCTTACAATAACACACTAAAACATCAGTCATATATAATGAAATATTATTTGGAAAAAAGTTTTTTCTTAGATTTCAGTCACCAACAAATATCAAACTGACAGCAATAAAGTTTGAATTTTTTTATTTATCAAAGCAAAAATTTGTATTTTAAAAACTTTTAAAAATGATTATGAAAATTTTATAAAATTTTTGGGTGAGCCAAATTAAGCAATACTGTCCCCTCTCTGTCTCAAGTTTACAAATTTTTCTGCAAAGTTTGTTAAAAGCTTTTCTAAATATTAATTTTTTTTTGCATTTTAACAATATTGTCGTGTTCTCTATTTAAAATTTCAATTAAATTACGCCAAAAATAATAGATTTACAAACTCAATGATGTCGTGCGTATTTGTTTGCAAAGCACAGCTTTTCTCTTGCGTATAAGATTATCCTTAAATAAAGTTGTTCACCTAGATAATCAGTGTTGACATACGTTCATTTCTGAGGATGGTTTTAATTCAGTATTTTCATAAGTAGCCCAGTAAAATAATTGTCTGGCCTTTTAAAAATTTTTAAATGCTCAATGAAAAAATTTTAAGTCAAAAAATACATTATTGGGTAAATACAATTACGGTTAAGGGTCACGTTTAAGGGTAACACTTATTTTTGGGTCAAAGTCAGTATTATTTTTGGTTTTTATAGTCAGAGAAACACTTTCAATTATAACGATCAAATAAAAAAATCATTACAATCAGTACTTTTTTTGGGTCAATACACAAATTTGTAATCAGTACACCAAATAAAAATTCAGCACATGTACTGATCAAATAACTATAAATTTTTACCCTAGTCAAGTGGGTAACGAACGTCCCGAACGTCTCGCCAACTGCAGCGCAAACCGGGAGTCATTTTTCAGTGAGAGATTTTTGACAGTATCTGAAAGGTATCTAGGGAGCTTCTGTCTTTTAAAAGGAAGCGTCTAAGAATCCTCACTGGTTTTTAAACAAGTCACTGTAATCTCAGATACCACTTGCACTATATCGGCAGTTCCGACCTATCGTTTTTGCTGTATGAGACCTCATTACATGTACTCTGCAAGTGCCCGGCACCGTGGCAGGACACTGCGCTTCCTAGGTGGTATTTTTGCCACATCGCCATTACTAGAAATTCATCGCCGAGTAAGGCTTAAGACTTAACATAGAGCTTAGACTTGTAGGCGATTTAAAATACTAATAAAAGCATTATACTGTTTCATAAATTCCAGTATATGGCAACGCCCTTGCTTTTTACACGTTAAATAAATTTTGTTTTTAATAATAACAATTCTGCTTTTTATGGGATTTTGGGCGTTTTAAAAAATAATTATTTACTTTGACTACTTGTCTTAAAAATTTTCTTGTAAAATTCAGAAATCAAAAATTTTTTTGTTATTTTTTTATTTGATTTCATAGTTTTATATACATAAATAATTAGTATGAAAACGGAAATGCCATTGCATTTTATATTTCAAAATCAATATTTATTTATTTTACGTCATAGCTGGATAAATGCTCGCAAAACAGAAGCGAGAGGGAAGTCACATTAAAATATTTAAGTTCTTTTTTCCATCGGCATTTTTAATAACCCTGCAGAAAATGCCATACTGGATCACTACTGAACCCATTTCATTTTTAAAATTTTTGTTCCCATAAAACTTTAAAATGAAAATTAGCACTTATGAAAACTACCTCAAACACTTTATTAAAAATGGCCTCAATTTGAAAACGAAAATTAACATGAAAAACTACTCCAAAAATAAAATGTTTGTGAAGGAAAGAAAAAATCACGTTAAACTTTAAGGAAAAAAATTGTCCCAAAATAAATTTTTTAATACAACTTAAAGTAAAAATGTTTTTAACACAATTTTTAAGCAACGCCTTAGCAAAGTGGTTATTCCTGTTAGAAATGCCGAAATTGCTAGGCGTACTAAAGCTTTCCTTTTTTCCTCACGAAGGAATACCTTTTTTAATTGGGACCATTTATTATCACATCATTTTTCTAACTGTCTAAAAGTTACAAAAAAACAAAAAAAACCTAACCAAACATTAACAAAATTGAAATGATTTTAACAACAAAAACCTTAAAGCAAAGGAAATATAAAAAAATAAAAAAATAAAAAAAAATAAAAAATGGCCTAAAATTTTTAATTTACAAATTTGGGAGATATTTTTCTTTAGAAATTTTAAATTAAATGCACCTTAAGCATGTCATCATCTGTGGTTTATTTTAAGGCTACAAGAAAAGTAAAAATATGAAGGCACTACTGCTGCTTTAACTGTATACATAGCATGTTTAGAGTTTTAGTAGCAATTTTCATTCTATAAGCTTTTTGAATATATGTATCGATATTTTTTAATAACCACATTCTAATTTTAATTTCGAAATAATAGCAAATTCGAAGAAACATAAAAAATCCTTTTAAGCTCAAAATTGATAGATAGACTTTGTTAATTGTTTGCTGTTAATCCCTTAAGTATTAAATAATTTTCTAAATTTTTATTTTCATTCTAATCCTGGTGCTTTTATTAAAGCTTTGTTAATTAATCGTTCTTCCCTTTCTTTCAATCTTTTGTAACTATTGAAAAAGAGCTTTATCCCCAGATTATGTACTGTTTAAATTGATAAGAACTTTGCAAAGATTTTAACATACTCTCTTAATAGTTTTTGTTATTTGCCTGATTAAAAATCATAAAATCAGAAAAACACTTAAAGCAAATAGTACAACAATAAGTTGTAAAACGAAATGGAAAACCAATTAAATCTGTGCCTTTACTAAATCCTTACAAATACATTGTATATTTTAATCGTATAATTAGATATGTACGCTAGATTTACGCCATTTCAGCAGACAAATTAACCATTAATATTTAGTCAGGGCTTAGGAAGAAACAAGAGCCCCAAGAATTATAGTTTGTATATGCTTGTAGCCAGTTTATGTGTAAAATCAAAGCAAGTTATCACCCCCAACAAGAACAGTTTAGCTTGTAAACATTTAATTTAGTTTTGTGTAGAGATTTAAACATATCAAATGGCAAACTAAAGTCCAAAAACCATAAAACGTTTACATAAGAGCACATACACACTTATATACACAAATAGGAAAAAAGGTTAAAATAAAACATTTAAAATGGAACACGCGCTGTAATTTTTAATTAAAATAATTTAATTGGAGTTTAAAGAAAGCCATAAAACTTTATTATATAAAAGTGTTTATATGGAGATAAAATTATTTCTTAACACAAGTAGGGGTTTTTCGCCAAAAGTTCCTGTCTAGAAATATTCTAGCGAATTAAATTTGGGTGAAA
This sequence comes from Melanophora roralis, assembly GCA_963583895.1. Classification (NCBI taxonomy): domain Eukaryota; kingdom Metazoa; phylum Arthropoda; class Insecta; order Diptera; family Rhinophoridae; genus Melanophora; species Melanophora roralis. Next base: position 118,557,360 of record OY757187.1, read on the forward strand.
TTAAAATATTTCCTCTTTTAGGGCAAAATATTAGTAGGGCAAATAAAAAATCCAAACTCAATATAAACAGACAGACAATGTAGCCAAAATAGCCGCTATTTTTCTTAATTTAGTAGATCAGGATTCTCGAGAGTCCAATGAAATTAACTGTTGTTTTTTCGGGAAGCACAACATTCCGGGAAAAAGGTAACCCTAATCCCAAGCAATAATTTGACCTTAACTAGGAAAAACTTACATAATACCGTGCAAAATTTTTTAGTTAATTTTTTTAGTACTTTTGTTATTAATTTTTTAAACAAAATTTTATTTCATAAAATAACTTTATTTTATATCAAAACTTAGTTCAATATACCTTAAACTCATTTGAAACAAATTTAAAAATATGTGCGATATTGTTGAATTAAAACCTTTTCTCTAAACCTTAACCTAAACCCAAACCCTTTTCGGGCAAAAACTGAGACTTATTTTCAGCAGAACAAAAATTGTAACTAGTCTGGTCTAGTCTAAGTCTAATACATTTGCTTTTTAAATCTTTGTTATACTTTTATATCATCATTCATTTAAGCAATTTCAAGCGAAATTTTTTAATAATTTTTTTTTAATTTAACAAATGGAATTTTTTATGTTTCTCTACAGTAAGAAAAAGAAATTTTTTTTTGTTTGAGGAACCTAAAAGAAATCTTTTTAAGACAATATAAGAAATTAAAGATATCACAGACTTACAATACAAAGTCGATAGTATTTAAGAAAAAACCCAAATGAACATTTTTTTATGTCTCATTTCTACAAAAAAAACCATCAGTTACAATTTGACATATGAAGTAATTTCTTAAGTAATCAAAAAAGCATTTTATCAAAGACGTTTGTGTTTTTTTCATGTATAAAAGAAAATTTTCTTAAAAGTCCTTTGACAGGAAAATGAAATTTGTAAAACAAAAGAAATTAAGGAAGTTCAAAATTTACTTTTGATAGCCATGCTTGTTTGCTCGTAACAGTATACCCTTAAACCCACAAATCCCTTTATTCAAAAGCAATAAATATATTTAAGATGATTTTTTATTAAAAACTAATTTCATCAAAATAGTTAAAATTTTAATTAAAACCTTGAACTGGGACCCCCTTTTTATAAATATAAAGCCATTTTGTGGCTTTCTTTCTGCGGCTATTACTATGACTATTACCATTATTGTTAAGGATTGTATGTCCTTCTATGTTTCTCTTGCCTACTTTATAAACCACAATGCTTTTTTTTTGTAAACAAAATGCTAGTTATGCAAGAATTACTACAATCTTTACGGATTATATTCTTGACAAAAAGTGGGAATTGTATTCTTCTCAACCACTTGAAAAGTCAAGCAATGAAACGTTCTTATCTTTGTGATATAGAAGATTTTAATTCTTACCATTTATTGTTTTAGTTTAGGTTGTATAGAAAAATTGCAGCAAAAAAGTTAAAGCAAAAAAAACTATTAAGAAAATATTTTTTGCTAAATTTTTTATTTATTGAGTAACATCCAATTTATTACTACTCGTAAATAATTATTTAATAACTAAGGATAATCGTTAAAAACAAAAAAGTTGCTTGTGTGTTTACAGTTTAAAAAAATCGATAAAAAAAAACATTGGATATTGCAATTTTATGGATTGGTGCTTAAGGCCCAATTGGTGATTCAATGAATTTGTTGTCATTCAAAACCTAAGTCAGCGGATTTTAAAGCGTTTTTTCTAAAAAACTTCCACATAATAAGACTTTACCTTTAAAGAATCCTTTCAAGGCTTAGAAGTAATCTGAACAAAAAATTTCTTTGTGCAAATTATTAAAGTCGTAATATGGCATTGAACACATTTAAAAATTTTCTTCTTTCTAGATAAGGTAGTCCCAAAAGCTCTTTATCGCTTTTTGTTGTTTGTTTTCTAAGCAAAAAAATTTTTCTACGCCTTTTTTTTAGTGGAGCTTGAGGTCAATCGTTTTTTGTATTATTTTTGAGTTTTTTTAATATTTATTTCAAAATTGCGTTTATTTATGTATGTATAATTGAACTATTTGTTTTTAAGACAATTTTCAATATCAATTTTTAGGCTCAAGTTCAATGCTTACTAAATTCTCATTATTTTGCAATTGAGGTATTTTAGTTTTTTTTTACCCTATTAGCGTTAGGAAGGAACAATTTTGTATTGAAAAAACGTGTTTCTATTAACAGATACTAGCCGAGTAGAATGCATTTCGAAAACAAAGATGGAAAAAATAAGACTTTAAAAATAATCTTTTTTATACATTTAAGTTCTCAATAGCCTCTTTGACATCTATTAATCAAAATCGCAACTCTTTTCAAATAGAAAACAACTCTGCTGGACTTAAAAGTTTGCAGCGAGAAGTTAGTAATTTTTTTAAACTTTATTTTGATCAGGTGACCAATAACTTTTTTGTCCCCTTTTCAGCCCCATTTTAAGTACGAAACCATTAAAAAACAAAAATCTCTTCGACTTGCACTTTGACAATTTTTTTATTGTAGGGTATACCCTCGTCAGGCTTGAACGATTATAACTTTTTTGTTAGTTACATATACCACCTGATTCGGTCAATTTGATAGCAATTCGTTCGTACCTTATTGAAACTATTTTTATCTTTGTTTATCAATTTTTAAACATGTTTTTCATTAGTTATAAAATGTAACCACTATAACTTTAATTTATCATTACTTTTATGATAAATTCAAGCAAGACTGTTTATATAAAACTCTTACCACTCTTCCCTTGAAAACTAATCACGTGACAAATTATTTCTTTAAAGCCTACATAAATTTGTTTCTTTTGTCTGTAAAAGGCAAATCAAAGAAGAAAATTAATATTTTAAATGCAAAAAGAAAGAATCATAACGTAAACAAAATTTCTGTCTGATTAGTATTTTTAAAGTTAAGGAGGAACTAACTAAGCACAGCTCTTAAGATGTTAAAAAAAAGTAAACCAAAAAGAAGCTTTTTAATTAAGGTATAACAAAAGTATCTTAAAAATTTTAAAAAGGGATTACAAACAAAATATTAAAATTTAGATAAGGCAGTATAATGGCATCTTCTTTTCCAAGTGGTTAAAAATTGAAAGTTAATTTTTCATATTTTAATAATGAAAGACTTATTTTCCTGACACTACCTTAGTAAAATGTGTTTTCGAAAACCGCTGCAGTTTTTCGTCAAAAGTATCTTTTTTTAATAAAAAGTATCTTTTATTTAAAAGAAAAAAATAAAATTTAGCAAAAAAGCTATATTAATTTAATCGAAAAACAAGTTAAATCTTACTTAAATACAGTTTAATTTTCTCAGTCGTTCAATACTCATGCATTTGATCTCTGTAAAAATGAGGAAACGTTTAACTTACGTGCTGCCATATAAATTAAATTTTTAAACTAATAATAGTATTTAAAAGACCCAACTTTGCAACAAAATAATTTTTCATACTTCAGTTCTTTAAAGACTTGAATTACACAAACTATAATAGACAAAATTCTTTTCAAACCCCAAACAAATTGCACACATTTGGATTTGTAGCCGAAGGCAGTCATGCATGATTTTGCAAACAAAAATAATTCACTTCGGCTATAACATTTTTAGGGTCGGTTTCAATTTTTTGATTCCATTCTGGAAAAACACATCATTTTTTTCACACTCACACATAAACAAACACCTGTAAATTTAGAAATAAAATTTGGTTATAGATTAAAGAGAAAAAAAGCCCCTAAAATATTTTTGATATTTTCAGCCAAAACATTTAAACAGCTTGTGACCCAAAACTTAATTGAGGGAAAAACAAAATATTTGATGTTCGTTTGAGGTAACTTAATTTTGGTTGATTGGGTTTGTCAATGATTTTTTTTTAATTAAAGAAAGAATGCAGTTTTATGTTAACATTTTTATTTATTTTTTTAAGATTTAATAAACATTAATTATATGAATTTTAAAAAAAATTCCAAAAAATTGTTATAAAATAGAAATTATTAAAATTTGAAATTAAATTTAAAAAAATATAAAAATGAGAGTTTCTTAAAGCGAACTAAATTTTAATGCGGTATCTTTGGCCGGAAAATATTTTTATGTAAATAAAACAAAAAAATCTATTTTGAAAATATTAAAAACTTATAAATATGAAATCAGTAGAAAAACAGGAGGTGTCTATAAATTGAATACTTCAAGTAAGAAAATAAAAAAAAAATTTCTACTGCTTTCTTGTTTTTAAATTTGCCTTATTTTTATGTTTATGAGGTTTTTTAGCTGATGGACAAAATGTCAAATGATGGCCAAATTTATGTTAAAAAAATGTTTACATATTTTTCTTTATAAAACTTTAGATTTTACTCCTCTTTCTTTAACTACTTTGAAACTTTTCTTGTTTACACATAAACTGTTGTCAAGCGTATGTGTCAAAAGTACATCACCATCAAACCTAAACTCACATATAAAAAGTTTTGTCATGTGAATGCTGCAACAATCTTAAATGAAATGAGGGAGGAAAATACGGAGAAAAAGAAAAATCGAAGAAGAATTAAGAGAAAAGTAAAACTTTAAGTAGTAGAAAAGAATTATGTTTTAAAAACATAGACTTAAAAATACAAAATCATCTACATAGAGATAGTTGCAGATGACATTAAAATTAATACATATAGGTAATATACTCGAACTTATACAACAACAACTAGTCAACCATAATAGCACAAACAAAAAGGCAGACAATTTTATATATTTAACAATACAAATTGTGCCACAGATTTTATAAAACTGCAATAGTTTTGCGGTAATTTCTAGAAGTTTCTGCAGCTGCAAAAAGAAGCACACAAATATACAAACCCATTATTACAATGATAGCAAAACATAATTCAATTTAATACTTTGACAGATACATAACTAAAACAAATAGAAAAAGATTAAGTGTCTCAAAAACATGACACATAAAAGTTTACTTAAACTAAAATTTCAACTACAATTTATGAAAAACTTTAATAACATTTTTTTTTTATTTTAAAGAAATATAAATCAAAGATGCTTAAGACATTTAACAGGCATTTAAAATTCTAAAAAAATTATAGTTATCAGAAAATAAAAAAGTAATTTACAAAGGGTGAATCAAAATGAAAACACAGCAAATTTAATTTTTATTGTGGCCAAATCAATTAAGCAACTAAAGTAAAATTAACATGCTTTTTGCCTATAAAATGATCATTCTAATGAATAATCTAATTTACACACACAAATAAACTTCGATTTTGTCAAACCGTATTTAAGTATTAAAATTATTTATTGAATTTTAAGAACATGTCCCATGGGCCGCATACTTAATTTTTAATTCTGGCTTGCGTTTTATGACTCATACGCCACCGAGTCAGAAGAATAAACAAGAAAATTAAAAATAAACATATGTACGTTCGATTTCTAATTACAAAATTTTTTTATTGAATTTTTGAATACAAAATTTACTTTTTTAAAAGAAGTTTATTTAATAAAAATGTTTAAAAAGTTTTAACGAAATAATTTTTAGTTGGTTTTTATGTAACGATTACTTTATTATTAAATTGTCAGATTCATAATTGAACCATGTCCTCAGTATTAAAAAAAAATTATATTAGTCCAGCCAGTGGCAGACTAAAATTTAAGCTCTCAGTATTTAATAAGCACCCATATTCGATGGTCTCATTTGGGGCAACAGTATCCTTAATCTTCAAATGAGTGCGGTTTGAGCAAGCGGATTCTGGCTTAAAAAAACATTGTGAATCTCGTTTCTTTTACAGAAGTAATGATTCTTTGGATGCATTTTTGCTAAAATATTTTTATTCCCCATAACCTTGCCAACTCCTCTACTTGGATTGTGGGGTGCTGTAATCGGTTCAAAGCCTCGCAATATTCCTTATAAATAATAAGAAAATCAGCAGCAGTCCGCAGTTCACTTATCATAAATTATAGTCCGGCTTTGTACTCTTCTGAAATATATTAACTGGTAAGGTCTGCTTTATTTTTTTTTTGACAAGCCTCCACGTCATACTTTATGGAAGGCTTGGGAAACATCTACAACAAGCGCGAAGCAGTACTTTTTTTCCTCAAACCCGTTCCTTGTAGACGCCTGTGTGTTTGTTCTATAGTACCATGTTGACTTTTAAAAAGAAATTGGTGATTTGGAATGCAGTTCTTGTCATTTAAATTTGGGACCAGTTTGTGTTTAAGCAAATTCTCAAAAATTTTTGACAAAGATATTAAAAGTTTTATTGTCCTTTAATTTCTAAGGATCCTTTTCAGACTTAGCAGTCATCTTTACCAAGGCAACTTTTTTTATTACTGGAGAGCATTCAAGCCGTTATAGGGCATTAAAAGGAAATAAAATTATTCTGTTTGGTGTGCAAGGTAGCTCATAAAACTTTCAAAACTCAATTTCTAAGCTTAAGATGATAGAATCGCCAGCTAGTTTGTATTTTTTTCATAAAAGTCAACAGCAGTTATAAAAATCTTAAGGTTTCTAAAAATTGTTTTACTGCTTTACGTTTTTGCAAAACTAGGCTGAAAAAAAAACTGACGAAAGCGAAAGGTCCTAAAAAATTTATTAAAAATAGGGTTTGTGGAGCCACTCATCAGTATGAGCATAAAAAACATCTGCAACAACCATGCTGGTATCAATTAAAAAGGATATTTAACAGCATTTTAAAAAATTTAAGCAAAATTTAGTAAAAAAAAAAGAGAGCATTAAGAATGACCTCAAGTTTTACAGAATACATGAAAAAACAAATTTTAAAAATGGTTTAAAATCGTTGTTAGTTACACTATTTCATTGGCTTGAAAATAAAATTTAAGGAAAAATTAGTTTTTAGCCATTTCCAGTTTTCTTTCTTGTTATAAGTATTTGGTATCATAGCACCTTTTACAATAAACTCAAAATATTTATCTCAAAATGCATGCTTTAAGTCTTTAATATACATCAAACTTATTTTGAAAATCTTCAAACTTCTTCATACAAAATCAAGTTTTGCAAAAATAAAGGCCAAACAAAAAATTCAAGAAATATCTTTACACGATAACGGATGTCATGGTTGAAAGCAACATCAAACAACAAAACGGAAAATAAAGCAAAAGAAAAAAATATATCAAAAGTAAGTGGTTGCACTAAGGCAAACAATAGGGCATATAATAAGAGCTTTAATGCTTTTTATTTCATGGTGCTACGCTTCAAGCTATTTAACAATTAAAATGTTTTTTTCTTAAGCAAAAAACGTTCAAAAGAAAAAAGGAAGCGAATGTGTTGCAAAGAAAGTGTGCCTCAATGCTCCTTTTCAAATATTATATTTTGAAGTAAAAAAAATTTGCCGGCATTTGAAAATTGATTTCTTTTAACAATGAAGAATTATTTTTTTTTATTATTTTAGGAAGCCTTTTGACAAAACAAAATGTTTTTGAGTTTTCTATGATTTTTCAGTGTTAAAACAATCATTTTAAACTTACTTGAAACCATAATTCCCTACAGCTTAAGAGAATTAAAGGGTTATGAAGGATCTTAAATGTTTTTGTCAAAATTGTTGGGCAGCTTTAACAGATTTGGGATTTCAACAATATTAAAAAATGTAAATTATTGTTTTTGGTTTTGTTAACTTTAAAATGTTTGTGTCTCACCAATTTTTCAAGTGGAAAAATTCTTTAATTTTTAGTTTTTAGTTTTATTAAGCTAAGAAACTTACTGAGTGATTAATCATTGCATAAGATACATAAGGATTAGTTGATAGATAGGGAGACAGCAGGGACGGTGATATTACTTTTTTTATTTTGCTTAAATAATAACTATTTTGTGGCTTTAAGTTTTTTAGGGAGAAATTTTAACCAATAAGGATTATTTTATCTGTAACAAAAAGACTTATGTAATAAGCAATTGTTAATAAGTGCCGAATCTTATATAACCTTCACGTCGGCCTTTCGAAATCCCAAACTTTTTTTCATTTTTATCCATTTTTTTACTTATGAAATATTTTTTATTTTTAAATAGGGTCGGTGTCATATTTTAACGCTCCACGAAAGATTACGGGGAAGCTTTAGGGGTTTTTATCCTAATTTTTTAAAATTTTTTATGGCAAGTATATTCTAGAAATATGCTTAGGAGGGAAACTAATGGGGGTCAGTCGTACACTTTATTGCTCTAAGGCCGGCTCTGAAGGAGTTGTGGGCATTTTGTATATCATTTTTGGGGGTTATGATACATTGTATTCCCCTAGGGGCGACTCCGGGGAAGTTGTAGCGGCTTTTACCTTATTTCTTAAAATTTTGTATGGCAGCCATGTTAGGGGCTGGAGATAGAGGGAAGTATGTTCCACACAAATGTTTGAGTGGATAAAAAAATGGGGGTCAGTCTTACATTTTACCTTTGTAAGAGAACCCTGGAAGCCGTAGGAGCAATTAAAAAAAATTTTTAAACTAAATTTGTATGGCAGCCCTGTTTTATGTATGAATACTAACACTAATAAAATTTTCGTTTTGGGTGTGGTTCAATAATATCAACAGGACTGATTCTGTTTTTTTCTTTTTTTGTTGTTTTTTTAATATTACATACACAAGTATGTTTTTGTTGTTTTTTGGACTAAATAATATATATCTCGGTCATTTATCGCGCGATTTTGCTGAATTTCAATAATGATTTTTTTCGCAACTATTTCGGACAGTTTGATACTACATACGAATCTATGCAACATCGGGGGGCTTAAGAAAGTTGATTTCAACCATAACGCGGACAGACAGACATCGCTAAATCGGCTTTCCTATCTTTAAGGATCAAGAATATATATACTTTATTGGATCCCAAATGGGCAATAAAGAAATTACAAACGGAATGACAAACTAATATATACCCTTATCACTATGTAAAGGGTACAAAAAGCACCTTAAGTGCCCACTGATGGCTATAAAAATTATTGCAAATCATTTTGATTATGTTTTAATCGGACAGATATTGATGGTTTCTTTGTTCAATAAAATAAAAACCCAGAAAATTGTAATTAATTACGCTCAAAAAAATGAAAAAATTTGGTTTGCCAAAAAAAAAATATCAGAATGTAACTGGATTTTCAAAAAATATAGTTTAGTTCCATTTAAATTCTGTGCTTTACTTGGTTTGCCTATAATTCCTTATGTCTAATTTTTTTTTCTTTTAAAATACGAAAAAGGCATCTAATAATCTTAATTATTTTTTTTGTGCTTGCTTATGCATAAAACCCTTTATAAATTTCTTTCCAACCATATTTTCAAAAAGAGATATTCTTACAAATATGTATACACTGCGGCAGCTCTTTGCTGGTAATTAAAACTTTGTCATAAATTATACTTAAGAAAAATACAATAAGCTTAAATGTAATTTGTCTTATTTTTAAAAGACTCTAATAACACAATCTAAAAACAAATATGTATATTTAATTTTGACCGCTCTTTTGCCAAAAGAAATTTGTTATTGTACTTGTCATAAGAAAATTCACTTTTAAGCAAAGAAAAAACAAACAAACAAAAAAATTGTAAAACAAAGTAGTGGCAAAATCCCTAAAAATGATTGTCTTTAAACACGCAATCCCTTTTTTCCCTTAAAAAAAAAGGACTTTATACAAAACCACCAGACATAAAACACTTTTGAAAGAAAGATTTTTAGAAAGCTTAAAGCAAACCACTACACAAGATTTCAAACCACAAAAAATGAAACGAGGCATGACAAGGTAATATTTCATTTGGCAAATATACTTAAAACAAATCTTATTTATTTGTGGCAAAAAAACCTTTCTTGCATTATTGTTTATAAGAATAATGGAGGTCAGTGGTTTTTTGCTTTTGCCAAAAACTAAATCTAAATAATCCAGCTACCCGTATGACCCTCTACAATAAACTATAATTTTTTTATATAAACTTCCTTAGTAGCTACATATGAAATCCTTTACACGACAGCTTTATGCATGTTGTATTCTTTTAAACAAAATATGAATAAATGTTTACTCGTTAGTGTGACTAATGCATGTAATAACAATTAATTAAAACAATATTTAGTAAAATGTATAACATTTGATATTTGAATACAAACACTTGCGGAAGCACGGCCACCTTTATATTAACACTGGAAAATTATTTATATTTTTTTTCGTAAAAATAACATTTTTGCAAATTAAATAAAAAACAACATAAAAAACGTAACAAACAGTATTCTGTAATGTACAAACTTAATGTTCGGCAACCCTTTTTTAAAAAAGACACTCAACCAAAACATAACTTGGTCAAAATATAAAGAAAAGGATTTTTAATGCTATATTTGGCAAAAGGAATCGTTTTTTAAACACAATAAAGAATATATTTTTCTTCTTCTTTCTGTTACATCGTCTTTATCCTTCTTGAAGGGTTTTTACTAATTACTTGTGATCTCGTAAAAAAATTTAAAATTAAAATTAAATCAAGATTTCTTTTCAAAACTCAAGTACTGTTAAAAGCAATCGAACTTTTCTCGATTATACGGGTTTCAAATTCCAAAGATGTAATTTTCTCCGCTTTCCTGTTATAATAACAAATGGGAGTCTTCTCAAGAATAAAAGCTTCGAATTACCAAAGTCGATATCGGATTTTAAAGGGCCAGTTTAGGTTAGGTAGAACAGGCAGCCGTTGAAGGAAAGGATACAGCTCACTTGGGTCCGCTCATTCGGTCCCTTTGTGTTACCTGGAGAGGTTGAGATAGAAGGAAAGAAGAAATTAAGAGAAGGATGAGAAAGAAAGAACAGAAAATGAAAATGAAGCAAACTTACCAGGGTCTCTGGTGGGAATCGAACCCACAACCCCCAGACTGGTAGACTCGTGCACTTACCACTGACCTACCGGGGCACCCCAAAGGGCCAGTTTATGTGTCGGTGAATTTACTTTGAATTAACCTGAGATCCGTGTTCCTAAAAAATCGGTAAAAATTAATAGAGAGATAAGTCCTTTCCCTTCCCTTCCCTTCCCTTCCCTTCCCTTCCCTTCCCTTCCCTTCCCTTCCCTTCCCTTCCCTTCCCTTCCCTTCCCTTCCCTTCCCTTCCCTTCCCTTCCCTTCCCTTCCCTTTCCTTTCCTTTCCTTTCCTTCCCTTCCCTCTGTAAGCTTTGCCTGGAATAAAAAATTATAGGTTCAGAAGTTTCGAGGCTTGAAAGTTTCGGACAAAACCTAAAAGACAAGCACTTGTAGAAAGTCGCGTATGGCGCCATCTGGCAAAAATTAAGCCGGTTAATTGATTGACCACATAAGGTCATAAATAAGTAGCTTGAAAACCTATCTGAGCAGAATGAAAATCTAGTAAGATAATCTAAGCTTTAACTAAACTAAGGGCCACAAAAAGGCAATCGACACAAACAAAATGGAATACCTTAATCTGTCGCAAGTGCTGGCAGTTAAAAAGTTTTCTGAGATAATAAAGGGGTCACCACCTATAAGTTTTGGTCATCAACAACGATCGAAGGCTAGTAGTAGCATGTTAGATGGTTACCACTTTAAAATAAAGGAAGTTGAAAATTAAACCAAGAAAAAAGTAGCTTTTTTCAATCTACCACTTGCTACACCCTTTTATATATTTAAAAACATCTGATTTAAATTAAAAACTTTTACACTAAATTTTCTTAACATTTACGGGAGAAAATTTTTCTAATATCACTTATATTAAGATTATTTATTAAACCTTTGAAAGAACTTCTGTAGATGATATTAGGTTCAGGAAAAGGCGTCTGGAAGTAACAGCAGAAGATTTTGAAGAAACTATTCTACAAGTTATTTGATTATGGGTCATCTTAAGTTTATACTTTCTTTTGCTAATTAAGGAAGCAATAACTGCCTACGTACCTTATGTTATTAATCAAAACCGCTCACGACGTTAAAGGTATTCACAAATGATCCGAGAGGAATTTAGGTGGCAACACTTGTGGTTTCTATAAAAAATGTCTTTCATTCATTATCAGGGTGGTTACATGCAAAAACTACGTTTACAAGGTAAAACATATTTTTCATTTAAAATAACGTGTTAGTACGCACATAAATACAACGACAACTTGTTAATAGAAAAAAAAATATTATTTATACAAATTCCTGGAAATTGAGCCATAAAAGTGAAAAATGTATGTCGTTGCAATTGTAGAGCACTGTTTTGTTAGGAAATTGAGATTTTTGTGATAAAGTTGGCGAACAATGTAACAGAAAAAAAAATATTTTAACTTAAGTAGAGTTCTCCTGGGAAATTGAGCGTGAAATGTACATAAATAATTGCGAAAGAAAATTATTTGGGACGACAAAAAAGCAATGTTTGGTAATTTGTTATATTTTTTAACGAAACTATTAGACCGTTTCATATATAAAAACATATTCGTTTGCTTATTTGTGTCCAGAGAATTAAAGTTAAAAATTAGTTTTTTAAAATACCAGGTAAAAAAAATTCATGAATAAGAATTGATGAGATGACTAAAACTTAATAATATAAGAAAAGTTAATAAGCAATTAAGGAAAAATTTATAAAAACAACAAATTAAAAATTGAAATCGTTTTCAACAGTCACATTTCTTGTTACGGATCGTTTAAATGATTCTCTATATCCTTAAAAAAAATTTTTTGCTGCAGCGGTAATTTTTATATTAAAATTTTATATTCAAATAATTAATTCATAAACATTTACACATATTAGTCATTTTTTTTGTACCAGTGAGATTATATTATATTATTATTATGTCATAATGGTCATACTGTTTGTGATGTATTAAATACAACAAAATCAATCAAAATTAAATTAGTCGGGTATGAGGATTTGTATCAGAAAATATTAAATATAATCTGTCATGTTTACAAATTTACAAATATTCTTTTATTTGTGTTTGTTGTAGTCACATTATGTTTACGATAGATGGCACAAGTGATTGAGTTTTGCCTCAACGATATTCCATATGCATTTACAAACTGTATTAACACAGGGTGTCTGGTAAATTTATATTTTCAAGCCTTCAAATTCTAAACATAAAAAGCTTTCATTTATAATAATTAGTTAAAGTTTCAGGGTGAAATATTGCGTTCTTTGGGCAGAAAATGTAAGGATTTATTCTAAAACTTTAGAAGTAGACGCCAGCTGCAAAGATATATGACTAATTCGGCCCAAAGAGCTTAGTGTAATTTAAAATAAAATAAACGAAATTAAATATACTTAAGGGCTGTATATATAAATTTTAGCGTCAAAATTCTCTTTAAGATAACCTTTATACTATCCTTTCTTAAAGAAATAATAATCTTTAGCTCCTGATCATAGTTCGAATTTGGTGTAAAATAGCCAAAAGTTAGTCCTTAATCGAAGGCAGTAAGTTGAAGACACTTTCATGCCCAAAAATTCTCGATCCCATACAGCATGGTATGGTAATGCTAGGAATATTAAGTATGCATTTGTGTAGATATTTCGAACGTAATAAAAAAATATCACTTTTTAAGTCGGATAAAAGATATCTCTCCGTTACTCGGCTTGAGTGTCTATATAAGGCTTAAGGTCAAAATACAGTTGGCACTTTTTTTAGATAGTTTAATGAAGTTCAGCCAAATAAAGTGTTTAAAAGTGATGATTGTCAGTTCAGTATTTAAAAAAAGTACCTCTCGTGCAAGTGCCCTTTCGTAAAAATAAATATTGACTATAACTATCGCAATTATTTTCTCTCTTTTATTTAATAGTTTAAGCTCCGGACAACAAACTGATACTAAATTACATTTGTTCATTGAACAAAAATGTACCCACGTAACTTTTACTTTATGCAAATAAACGTGCTCCTCAATCACAATTAACAACCATATGATGCCTCAACAAACCGAGACAAAATATCTTGGTGTTCACCTAGACCGCCGCCTCACATGGAAGCCTCATATAGATGCAAAGCTGACTCAAATGAAACTTAAAGCTGCTCAAATCTACTGGCTAATTGGTAGAAACTCTGTGCTTCGCCTTGATTGTAAACTTCTACTCTACAACTCGATTTTAAAACCAATTTGGTGCTACGGTATACAACTATGGTGCACTGCTTCCTTCTCCAACATAGAAAAAATACAACGTCGTCAAAACAAAATTCTGAGAATGATAACTGGTGCTCCTTGGTATATTAAAAACAGCACCATCCATAAGGATCTAGAAGTTCCACTAGTAAAAAGCGAAATCCTAAACTATGTGGACAAGTATTTAAATAAGCTGGAAATACAGCCAAATCCGCTCGCTCGAAGCATCCTGCAACGTAGTGGACACACCCTCCTTAAAAGAAGGGATACTATTGCTCTTAGATGAAACTTTTAAAATTAGTTATCCTCATTGTGAGAACTTAAATTTTAGTCTGGTACTGACTGGACTAGTATTAATTACTTAGTTTTAAGATTTGAATACTTATTGTTAGTTCGCTAAAGCGAAGATTCAATAATAATAAAAAAAAAAAAAATTACATTTGAACAAGCTTTCTGTAAACTGGAATGCTCCTACCAAAATTTGCAAAAATCGAACCATAATAAGCCCTTCATTTCATACAAGGTCTTCACCTAAAAATTATTTTTGCTGCCAATAATACCCTGCTTCTGTGATTTTTGTATCAAAGCAAGCAACAGGTCGAAAAAATTTTATTTAAAATAAATATTTGATATATATATGTTTAATATCACTTTTGTGCAACAAACTTTTATTAAAAAAAAAACATTTTTACTAACGTCACTTGCCGAGTAGAATACATTTTCAAAAGCAGCTACACAATTTCAAAGAGTATTGATGATGATAAGTCTATTTCATAATTTTGCGTATGAAGATACCCGCAAATGTAATTATCAAGGCCTTTGCCATAAGACCTTACTACTTTGTAACCTTAAAAAAAAATGAGACCTCATAACATAAACTCAAAAATATTTCACTGGTTAAATATAAACTAACGTTTAAATGTATATTATAAAAGCGGTTTTTCATTTAATATACTGGCAACATAATACAAAAAATATGCAAGTGTGTGTGCGTGCGTGTATTTGACCGTATATTATCATGTAGTGGTCAAATAATTTATTTACACACGTAAATACTCTTGTTTTACCGTCAAGACCTTAAACACATATAAACAAAAATGCAGTAAAGTTTTTGTTGCTGCTCTTGCCTTCTTTCTAGACTTTAACTAAACTGCACACAGGACCACTTTATATGACACTCTGCTGTTCCAAACATTTAACAAGAGAATTATGACCAGTGCCGCAATGAATCATCGTTCTGGTCAAAACAAAATATAAACCATAAAGAAAATAAAACAGCATTAGTGTTGCAGTATTCAGAAGCCAACATGCAGCATAAAAATTTGTTAAAACTGCAAAAGAAAAATAATTTTAAAAGTACAACCCCATCTAAGGGAAAAACAAAGAAGCATGTGAATGACACTTTAATTTTGTTGCGGTTGACAACAAGATGCTGCAAATAAATTAAATAATGTTCTTCACTTTAAGATCAAGGCTGCTGTATTTGTGGTAAA
This sequence comes from Melanophora roralis, assembly GCA_963583895.1. Lineage (NCBI taxonomy): Eukaryota > Metazoa > Arthropoda > Insecta > Diptera > Rhinophoridae > Melanophora > Melanophora roralis. Next base: position 118,572,863 of record OY757187.1, read on the forward strand.
ACATAATTTTCGGTAATAAATATTTATCTTTAAAACCTGCTTAACAAAAATTTACAACAAATGCCTTGAAGTCATAAATTTGTTTCAACTTAAAATATTATTTTTTTTTATGTTATTTTTACACCTCATAAAATACAAAATTGTTTTTGCTTTACTTTTATTTTCAATAAACATTAATAATGACTACATTTTGGGTGTTGTTAAGAGAAGATTAGAGGAAGAAAACAAAATAACATATATTTGCCATAAATACAAATCGTCAATATTCAACAGATTTTCTAAATTGATAAATTTATAAACATTTATTATTCCACTTACGTATACGGGGAATTTTTCTTATCATTTTCTACTCCTTAATAATATTCTTTGTGTTGTTATGTTTTTCTAGTAAGAACTTTTAATACCTCTTAGAAAATATTACAATAAGTTATGAATTTGTATATAAAAATCACGCACGTATATACAGTACAGTGCTATTTAAAAGAAGTAAATATATTAACTACAACATAGAATTTATTTTTGTAAAAAAAGATTATAGTGAGTTTTTTAATTTAAATTTTTTGTCATTTTTATACCCCTGCATTTACAAAAATAGCTAAAAATAAATTTTATTTAATTTGTTTATTTATTTATTTAAAATTAACTAAATACAAATTAATTGCACAATACTGTAAATTATGGAATCAAATACTTCAAAGTGATTTCCTATACAAAAGAATCAAAAAATCAAACATTTATACGCCTCCATATACATACACAAATGCACACATTCTTCTTATTAACATACATAAAGGAAGAAACACACTTAATACCATCCATATTCATAACAGTGTCTTATCATGCATGTCATTTTTATATTTACAACAACAAAAACGCTAACTTATACAATCGCAAAAACACCATTAGACATTTTACTGCTGCTACTCGTGTCTTTATAGATTAGAGTAAAGAGCCGTAGCAAAAGTAATAGCAAAACAAATCAACAACAAATATTTAGAAATAATACCAATAGAAAATAGTTTTACCGATAACATCATCAATCTATTTTTTGTTGTATTCGTTTATTTACGTATTTTGTTTATTATATAAATAATAATATAAGTTTTTATAACATGCATGATTGCTTTAAAGCTTAAATGGTTGAGTAAATATTTGAATGTGAGATTGAAATCATTTAAAACGTTATTCAGTTGGCAAAATTTTAGAGGCATCTGTTTTGAAGGGTACAATGATGTAGTTAATCCTGAGGGGTATGTTAAGGATAATTAAAATATTTCATTGACGTTGAGTGAAAAAGGTGCTTATTTTGTTGTTAACATATCTAATACGAGGGTTGCCTTTTATGTTTCGGGATTTGGCAATACTGGTGCTGCAATCTGACAGCCCTATCGTAAAGTTTGACATTTTTTAGGTTATACGTACTCAGAACGTTTTGACATACAAGCGCTATTTGTGTTGTTTACAGATTCAACTCGCCCCAAAATTAAAAATAAATCGTAAACACCTTCGTGCGATTATTTTTTACAACTTTTGACGTGGATTAACTCAGCAACAGGGCATGGATAAACTTATATATATATTTTTGGCAATGAAGCTGCATCAAGGGACAGTGTTTATCGGTGATATGATGAACTCAATCATGGTCGTAGTTCACTCCATGACGAATTTCGTGGAGGTCGTCCAAAATCAGCTATTGTTCCGAAAACAATTGATGCTGTGCATGAACTGATATAAGAAGATCGTCATTTGACCTATCGCGAGATTGAGACAACCTTAGACATTAGTGAGACCAGCATACGTTCAATTTTGTATAAACATTTGACTGCCAAAAAAATGTGTTCGCGTTGGATCCCACACAATTTGTCAATCGCTTAAAAAAAGGCTCGTGTCGGTTGGTCGAAAGAAATGCTCAGGAAATACGATCAGGGTGCTTCGAAACACGTCTATGATATCGTGACAGGTGACAAATCATGGATGTACGCAAATGAGCCCAAAACTAAACAGTATTCGATGAGCCAAATCAAACAAAAATTGTTCGCGCATGAAGAACTTCTAAGCAATTGATCGCCAGTTTTTTTTTTAAAGAAACTGGACATGTTGCAACCGTATCACTATAATAACGAAAAGCAGTCAATTCTGAGTGATACACAACCATTTGTTTGCTAGTTTTCTTCCAAGAAATCAGGAAAACCAACCGCCGAAGATGGATCACTCTACACCACGACAATGCGAGCTCTCACACATCGGCTGAAACAACTGCATTTTTAAGCACCCAAAACATCGATTTGATGATTCATCCGCTGTATACTTCTGATTTTGCACCGAATGACTTCTTTTTATTGCCGTACGTGAAAATCAAATTTAGATGTCAACGTTTTTCGACACCTGAACAAGCGTTTGCTGTATTAAAAACGCATATTTTGGAGGTCCCTTAATCAGAGTGGCAAAAGGGCTTCGACAATTGGTTTGAACGCATGCAAAAGTGTATAGACCTTCATGGGGAATATTTTTAAAAACAATAAAGTGATTTTTAATGATTAATATTTGTTTTTGCTTGCTAATCCCGAAATATTAAATGAAACCCTCGTATCAGCTTAAAAACCACAAGAAATGACTTCTATTATTTATGGAAAAAATAAGTTAAAAAAAAATTGGGGAAAGTCCTCGAAATTATTCACTAGTCTTTTTTCATTAATAAAAACGTCTTTAAAATATATTGTTTAATAAGCACTGTTACTTTCATTTTTATGAGGATAAAATTGTACGTGGAATTAATTTTTATATTTTTATTTAACCCTAAAATATGTGATTGCCTTAAACAAAATTCTGGGCTTCGGACTAGGGATAAAAGACTTATAGCTTACGTCCTTTGATTTGCATGACTACCTACCTATAGATCTACCCCCTGCCCTTAAATGATTTGTAAGTATAAGCTCAGTGATAATCTGCAAAAACATTTTGTTAAAAGTGTTAAAAAATTGGGGAAAAAATTTGAAAAAATTAAATATTGTTTTAAAAAGTCTTTGCTTCCCGAAAATTTATCAGATAAAACTATATCAACCACTTCTAAAAAAAATAAACAAAAAGGCCACTAGTGTTGGTTGCAAACATAACCTAAAAAAAATAGGTCACACTGCATTGCTATATCGTGTATTATAAGGTCATTTCCTGTATATTATTAGCAGGTGTTTCTGCACAGGAAAAACACAGAATTTCTTTAACTTAATATAAATGAAGTGTTTGCATTCTCTTAATACAAAGTACAAAATTTCAAATTAAAATTTTATTCTCTGCCGAATCTTTCTAAGCCTTTTTCGTTTATTTAACATCCAAACTTCTAAGCTTTATGTTTCAAAACAATGCCTTTAAATATAACATACGTACGATTTTATTGAAATCCAAGAGTTTTATTTCTAAATCCGGAATGTCATATGCTTCGGTGTATATTTTATTGTTATTTTCTATCCCTATTTCTAATTTATTGTGATTTTTATTACAAAGTAATAAATAAATAAAAAGGTAAAACTTATTACAAATGTATTTATGTTTTGTTTTTACACATTAAATATAAAACAAATACAAAAATAAAGTGAAGTATGGGATTTAAAACACATTTTTCTTCTTAGACATCAACTCAAATAATAAGAAGTCAACATTTTGTTTTTCATATTAAACCGAAACAAATAAAAAAAAAACAATAAAATATACAGGAAACAAATAAATAAATAAATAAAACACATAAGTATCTTATCATACTTATTATAAATGTACATAAATCTAGATTTACACACACTTGCTTGAACCTAAGGTGACGTTTAGGGTTTATTGTGTCAAAACATTTGGGCATTTCAATAGGTAGAAAGTTTTGCAACTCCTTATGTAAAATAATAAGTTCTCTTAAAAAAGATAATTTTAAATAGGAGCTAGAGGCTTAGCTAACTTAGCATATTTAGTGTTGGATTTAGGACACTTTAAAGCTATTTTATCAAACAATATGTAAATACAGTAAAAAATGCTAAATTTAAGCTTTTGTGAAGGGACTAATCCTTTAATGTTTTAAACAAATCAGCAACGATAACTAAAAATTAACTGTTTATTTTAAAATAAATAAAAAAATGTCTTTCGGTTTTGCTACAACACGTCAGGGCGATGACATAAGGGCAATAATTCACTGTCTGTTCCGAATGAGTTAATTCTGATTCTACATAATATGCGTCAGAACCTCTTTTAAGCTCCAATTTATACAAAAAAATACAGAAAACCCCTTTTTTTAGACAAAATTCCTGTGATGCATTTATTTAGTTTTTAGCCAGAGTCTACAGCGAGCTCCCAACCGCTTGATCTTAAGGCTAAAGTAACAATTTTTTTCGATAACAATGGCAGCTCTCTTTGATTCACATTTTTGGAGTAAGGTTGTGTGGTTTTTTATTAAAGTCTTTTAAGAGTGACCCAATCAATATACCGTGAGGTCGATAAATTGCCTTTAAAAATCCATGTTTAAAGAGGTATTTTAAAAAACCATTTAACCTACAAACCATTTGACCTCCATGTAATTAGGTTAAGACATCTATGTCTTCTGACAGCAAGGGCAAACAATTGGCAAAGAAAGTAAATATCTCTATCCTCCTTTCCCTCTTCTCGTAACTGTAGCAGTGTTTTTTTTAAAAGGTCCTCTTATATATCTGGCTATTTCCCAGTGACAATGGTTAGGGTTAGGTTAGGTAGAACAGGCGGCTGCGGAAGTGTTGAAGTAGTAGTTGTGCAGCCCACTTGGGTCCGTTTCCTCGGTCCTTTTATGATACCTGGAGAAGAGAAAAGAAGAAGAAAAAGATAAATTAGTTTAGATCAGTAGAAATAAAGATAGAGAGTCAGAAGGAAAGTTATCATGTGTGGTCAGCGGTAGTCGTCCCATACTGGCCGTTGTCCCCAAACCAACCGCTATCCCTGATAAAGGACGCCAGGTTGTTTATGCCAATGTTGACCACGTCCGACAGGCCCTCCAGTCTACCGATACCGAAGTGCCTGATCCGAATGTCCTCCAGTGCCGGACAAAAGCACAAGGGGCATTCCACCGTCACGTGTTGGACAAATTCAACTATTTTTTAGCACTTATTTTACATACAACTTCTAATTGGTAATTCAGAATTCAATTTTTTTTCTTTTATTAATTAAACTGCGTGGTAGTCTTCAATCTTACATCGAACTTGTTTTTAATAATTCAGAAAATATTAAAGAAAAAATTAAACAAACTTCGTCACGTGTGGGACAGCCTGAGTCAACCAACATTTAAAATTGTAGTGTTTAAATCCAAATTTCAGCGAATCAGTTGCACATAGAGAAAAGATGTCTAAGAAAGAAATTACAACTAACAACCACGCTTTCTTATGATGGTAATAAATTTTTAATAAAAAAAATATTTATAGGTAAAAATTAACTTTTTTATTTCGTCACGTAAGGGACAAATGGCGTCACGTAAGGGACACAGTTGAAATTATTTTTATAAAATACACAAAAATCAAAAGTTAATTGCAGTTTTGTCTACAGATAAGCTATAACTTTGCAGTCCACAATATTTTGATTGGCCTTGATGAAATAAAAGTTTGAAATTCCTCTAATGGCATGGTGATTCAGACTAAATTTTTTCTCAGATTTTTGAGGATAGCACATAAATAACCTGGGTTTTTGAAACTAATTAAGAAGCCAAATAAGAAAAAAATTTAGCTGACTAAATGACAAAATGTTTGCTTTGGCTTATCATTTTCTCTCATACCAATCTCCTTATATTTTTGCCGATTCCATCTATTATACCCTTTCCATTAGTTGTAGCAAAATATTTGCAAAAATGGCTTTGCGTACTTTGCGCTCAGCATTGATATTAATTTTACCATATAGCGGTTTTTCAATTCTGATTTCGAGCCATTGCTCCAAACTATTTCCACTAAAGGTAAATCTTCATTTTTCGTATTTACTAAATCGAAAAGCTTATTTAAAAAATAAAAAAATTCATTTTTGTCTTTAAAATTCGCATCCGAGCACATAAGGTGGAGTAAGTGCGGGTAACGTTGTATAGACTGGTATTGTGGTATTGTAAGTTTTTTCTTAAGCTAATAATATAAAGATAACAAAAACAGGCTAAATATATTGCTGCTCTCAGAAAATTAATAAAGCAATACTTTAATTAATATTTGCAAGAAATCGTTTTGGTGTGTGATCGACTTTTTTTGCTGGTGGAAAAACACAAGTTTTTCCTTAAACGGCGTGTCCGCTATGTTGCAAGATGTTTCGAGCTAGCGGATTGGGATGATTTTCCAGCTTATTAAAGTACTTGTCCACATAGTTAAGGATTTCGCATTTTACTTGTGGAACTTCTAGTTCCTTGGAAGTTGCTGCTCTTAACATACCAAGGAGCACCAGTTATTATTCTTAGAATTTGGTTTTGACGGCGTTGAATCTTTTCTATGTTAAAGGCGGAAGCAGTGCCCCATAGTTGTATCCCGTAGCACCAAATTGGTTTCAAAATTTAGTTGCAGAGCAGAAGTTTACAATCAAGACGTAACACAGAGTTTCTACCAATTAGCCAATGGATTTGGGCCGTTTTAAGTTTTAATTGTGACAACTTTTCATCTATGTGGAGCTTCCATGTGAGGCGGCGATCTAAGTGAATGCCAAGATATTTTGTTTCAATACGTTGATGAACCGTATGGTTGTTAATAAAAATTGGGGGACACGTTTTCTTGCGTAAAGTAACGTAGGTGCATTTTTGTTCGTTTATTTTTAATACCCCATAATTTTGCCCATTTCTCTACTTGGGATACGTGATGCTGCAGTTGTTTCGAGGCCTCTTTAGGGTCTTTATGAATACTGAGAAAGGCGGTATCATCAGCAAAAGTCGATATATGAGTAAATCGTCACGAAATTAAAAGTGTGGCAATCTAAAAAACATATAGGTATACGACATTAACCGCACTTACTCTATGCTTGAAAATTTACTTTGTAAAAAGTTGAAGCTTAAACAACAGGACACTCGTTCGCGACCATAGTGCGCTTTGAACTTCATTCTGGTATTCACAAGCGAAAGGCATTGCAAAATCATTATCAGAAAAAAGTCACATTAATTTTTCCAGCACTTAAAATCTAAATAAAGATCACATAAATTTTTCAGCAACCAGTCGTTACAGTAGTTTTGTCTGTCTTCATGTGTTATAAATTTGCACTGATCTGAAGGAGTGTTTTTTATGGGAAGCACATCTTAAGGTCTAAGACTACAAAGTTTTTAAAATTTTATTTCTATATAAGGATTAAATTCCGTAAAAATGCAGAAAGCTTCCCGTAGATACATAGTTAAATAATTCTTCCAACGCCTTTCTTTAATTCCATTTCCCCAAACCACAACTAAAGCATTTGCGCCTGGACAGGTTTATACTATATCTGGACGGTAATAAAAGGCTTTCACATCCTCGTATTACGAGTTGACATTTGACATGTCCAAGCTTGAACTTTCGGCTGGAGCAATATTCAATTTAGGCGCTTATTTGGTTGTTATCGCTCTTTTTTTGCTTGGCGATTGAGGAAGGGCTTTTAAAGCCTTTTGAATAGCTTTTGATAAAGTTTGTTTGGACTTTTAAGAAGGTTTTGGTACTTACAGAAGGACTGTCAATATTTTGACATCGATTTCTTTATTAGGCCCTTTGCAGGCTTTTTTTTTATATTTTTCCTTAACTTGCAAAGTTTTTAAATCGATTTCTGAAATACTTTCTCTTTTTCGCTTATAAAGCTCACGTATTCTTCTCCATCAGCTAGGGCTAAAGGTTGGATCATCTTTCTTACGCTTTCCGCGAAGTTTCCGGATATGTTCAGTACTGGTGGAAGGTTGTATTTTAGTCATATTTGGATAAGCCACAAATGTAGTGCAGTAAATTACAAATATAGTTTGTAGTTGGCAGAAAGATTGAAAGATTTCAGATATGTTAATTCTTGGCGTCACGTGTGGGACACTTTTTATCACGAAAGAAAAACTATTTGCTAAGTGTTTAAGTGCAAATTTTTTTGTCAGCTTTTAGACCACCAAAAGTTAGCTGTAAACAACAAAAATCAATTTGTTTAGTTGACTTGCCTTACAGTTATTAATAAAAAAAGGAAAACGGCGTCACGTGTGGGACATAGAAATTTACCTTTGCATTGTAATTATTTTCTCGGGAACAAAGCACTTTACAGCAACAAATATTATACGGTTTAATACCGCTCACCACGCCCTTGAACGCAGAAAAGAATATTAGTTCTTATGTGAAAAACAATATTAGCAGCGACCTCTCAAAAAATGGTGTACAATGAAAAAGAAAAGCTAGATTCTTTATACTCTCAAACAAATAACGGTATTTATGAAAATAGTGATCTACTCGTCACGATGAATGCCAATTTTTTGAGATGAGAACTTAATCTCTCTATGTAGATGCAAAAATATAAAAAAAGTCAATGTTTGTAATATTGTTCAGATTTCCGTTTTTTCATGGAATGCTCCACAAGAGGTGCTTTACGCTTTCAGTCTCCTCTTCGTCTTGACAGCTTCTACAGAAGTCATTCCAAGGCAATCCCAATCTTTCGGCATGGATGCCAAATCGGCAGTGGCCAGTGATTGCGGCCACGGTGTCCCTAATCCTTCTCCTATCCAAATCAAGAAGGGACCTCGAACGGCCCGGATCCATCCTCGGCCAGGTCATCCGAGTAGTTCCACACCGAGTAGATTATATTCGCTGAAGCGCATGAGAAACACAGAATCTACCTAAGAGTTTCCTAAACATCGGTGCACTATAACATCTGCAATTAAAGCTAGCCAGTGGTCCTGCTATTTTTTCGTAAATCTCTTTCCAACAATAGCCAATCTCTGCTTGCGATCTACAATTTCTCCTCCAAAAAATAGTTAAAACGTCGTCGCCTCTGGGTCAATATATCTCTAATAATCTTAAAGACTCTACACGAATTGCCATTTACACAGACCTCTAAAGCCAAAAATCCATCATGCTATTGAAAAACTAAATTGGAGGCCAAACATAAATTGCCTTTTCCGCGGTCAAATTTACTTTTTGCGTTATTAGACTTGTGCCCCTGAATCCTCTCTTGTAGCACACAGTTTGCTAAAATAGTTCTTGCATACTTGGATGATTGAAAAGCATATAAGTACTGTGAAGAGAGCCTTTAATTACGCTGGAATAAATATATTTACCTGGGATTTTTAAGTCTAGGAGAACATTTAAAGGCCATCAGTCACCTTAGGTGCTTAAATTAAGTTTTGAAAAGAACTGCAGTCATCAGGAAAGTTGTATGGCTTACTGTAAAAGGCTGCAGCTTTCAGTCCTCTTTCATCTTGGACTCATCCATTAAGTTATGCATTATTTTCAACTTGATAGACAAATCAATGTATTGATTCACTTATGTTCACAGACTGAACTGCAGCCTAATATTTATCAGAGGGTAGTCTGCTCACAACTTTAAGTTCATTAGCTGGTTAATAATCATATCATTTATGTTTATTAATTTATAGCCTGCTGTCCTCTTTTTTTTAATTTTAAGAAGAATTTTTTATTTTTCCCTACATTTTTCATTCATTCAATTTAGTTGCGCCTTAACAATTTTTCACGAAAGGTTATGCTATTTTTATATCCAATGCGAAAGGTTTCCCCTTGCGCCTCCGGATTAATTAACATTAAAATGAATATGGTGTAAAACAGGATACAAAACGTAACTAAGGTGATAAAATTATGTTGTTTTTAAATAAAGAGCAAATGAATATAAAACTTAAAAGAAAACACAATAAAAGTGTAAAGGTATGAATGAAATATGCAATAATATACTTGCTCAATAGGATTTTATGGCAGTTAAAACAAACGAAAAAAAGCTAAAGGACAGAAAAACACCCAGTTAATGTAGTTAAGATACAAACATATTGGCAGGGACAGACAATCAAGCACGGAAATAAGGTTAATTAAAGAGAGAAGGTTACCTTAAATTTAGAAGTATAAAGTAGTCCGAAGTATAACAAGTCTGAAAAACAGTTTTCAATAAAGAAAAACCGAATTATCGCTAACCGTATGTTTTTACTGCAATATAAACCCATTTTACTTATAGATTTAGAATTTTGGTTTAGAAGCTTAATGAGCAGACATGTTAAATACTTATTATTTTTACAACATAAATTTGTTAACTTTATTCAAAATAAGAAAACTATTGTTTTGTAAACAATTTAAAAAATTCTCATTAAAATATATGTTACCTTCTAGACCCTTAAGCATACTTTCCTTTTGTAAGGCTGTAAAAGCCTATTGGGTAACACGTACATACAAAACAAAAGTCAATTAATGCAGATGTATGAGTATAGTTGAAAAAAAAATCAGCATAAATATGGCCCAGTTAAAGTAATGACTAACCATTGCACGTTTACTGCAACACATATAACAAAACGTTATGTAAAGCAGTAGCAGAAGCAAAAAAATCGGCAAAAGCCATTAATTCCCAAACGAAAAAAAATTGAAAAAGTCTTTCAAAAAAAATTCAGCAACAAACTCAAATCTACAAAAGTGTTGTAATTTAATGAACGAATGCATAAATTTAGCTTTGTTAACACCACCATGCACAAACAAACACACACACACAGAGACACATGCATACACAATCTAACTACATACGAATGTATACTCTTACATGAATAAAGGATTTACATAAATGAATGAAAAGCTAAACAAGGAGTGAGGGAGAAAGAAAGAAAAAGTCATATTATTTAATACAAACTACAACTATGACCAAGACAATCATGCCTTAACAAAACAACGATGTTGCAACCATATCGTGGATTTTTTTTAAGGATTTATGCTCTTTGTAGATTTTTGATTTAATTTTCTTTTTTTTTCGCTTTCACACGAAAATTGAGAGAATTGACAACAGTAAAAAAATTTTAAATATTATTGGCAGAACATTCTTAGTGCTATTGAAAATTTTTGAAAATAGTTAAGTTTATTTTCATTTTACACAAAGGCAAAGCCCAAAATTTCAAATCAATAAAAAACGCGCAAAGAATAAATTTGTTACCATGTCCTGATTGAGGGAAAGTAAGACGCTATTAAGAGTTTTAAGACGTGAAATCTACTAAGTGGCTTTAAGGCTAAACTAGAAAGGATAAGCATTTTTGTTTAAATTTAGAAAATTACGTTTAGACAAGCAATAACGGCTTAATACTGGTTTATTTTTTCGTAGCTCAAAATGTAGCAATCAGCAATACCAAATTGCAACATCGCGATATTCACAAAACGACTTGAACATCACTCAAACCGATACTAGTTTTCTGATAAAAGATACTTTAAAAAAGTGTTAAATGTGCGACATTTTGAGTAAGATCGTAGCAGATAGGGAAGCAAAGTGATGTAGAGTCATGCGCATTACACAGGCTAACACACCAAAGAAAATAAATGTTGCGAAGCTACAAACACAATAAACTGCAAATATCTTCTCCTAACTTCAAGCTGTTTTTTACGAAAGAGAAGAAAAGAAAAGCAATGTATTTTCCGACGAAAAAAAAACAAAAAAAAGAAAGAAGGGGTCGAGGTGTACTAGAGTCAAAACATTGCCAGAAAGTTATATACGAATGTCAAAAAGCAGGTCTAGGGCTCAGAATTAGATATTTTCTCTTCTAATGAGTTACAAGGTAATCTGGTGGCATAAAAAGGATCTGAAAGAAACATTTTCCCGGATTATTGGTACCCGATAAATGCGGTAGTCGTATTTACCTTCCAGCTTGAGCTAAAATATCAATAAACCTGATAACAAAAAATAGAGCGATACCAGCTTGGCTTACCTGTAAAGCTTTAAAAGACTGTAGGCGATGAATTATAAGTAGTACTTTTATACCAACAAATCTGTACTGTCTGGTTGCAAGAGCGCATGCGCAATTAAAAGAACTTATTCTACAAAAAAAAAGGAGACAAATCCTTTTACACCATTTATAAAGAAATAAGTATCTCACCCATTTGCGAACAAGATACTGTCACGTACACTGTATAAAAAATTTAAAAACTAAATTTGATGATATATTAGGACCCTTAATCTGACCTGTTAAATCTGCCACTGTACAGATATTTAAACTACGTCCAACCTTGGGGAGAACTCAATAAAAACAAATCGACAGATACCACTTACTATTCAATTTTAAGCCCGATTCCTGTCAAAATGTTTGAAGAAATGTCTAAATAGAGAAAATCTGCCGAGTCATTAGAAATTCTCAGGAAGATTTTAAATGACACAAAAACGCAAGTAAAAATCGGAAAAAGTATTTCTAAACCTGATATCCCACAACAAAGCGAAAGCCTGATATGCGATCTCTGCTTACATATACCAATGATTTGGCATCATGGGGTTATCCTTGCAGAAGACGAGATTTGACAGTAAATGAGGATAAGACTAAGCTAATGGCTTACCAAATAGAGAATCCTCCAAACCAAACAGCCTTTGAACGTTGATAGCTTTGAATTTATAATAAAAGTTTAATTTTTATGGCAAAAAAACCTTTATCGACAAAAAAAATTTTGCACTTTTCATAACAGTTAATACTTAGCAAGCCAAGCGGCTGTTTAGAACAAAATGATGAATCCGCAAAGGGGAAAAATTTCTGTATTGTATGATTTAGGAACTATTAAAGGTATACCCAGCATTAATGTAGCAAAGCACGTAAAAATCCAAAACATTTGTTGGCATGAATACGAATGAAAAGAGATGCAAGAGCCAAAACAGCGTTTAAAAAGTCCCGAGGGAAGACATAGAAGGGTATGAATAAAACTTCCTTTTAGAAAAACCAACTCCAAAAAAAACCATTCATATTATGAACAAATAAAAAAAGTTATCAACGCACTTATATAAAAGGGTTAAAAAAATTAAATAAAATCTTTCTTAACGAAGAGTTAAACTATAAAAATGTATTTTAATTATTTTACCTAATTTTTTTGTTATTTAAAATACAAAGGTTTATTCAAGAGCAAAAAAACTAGATGCCATACAAATTGAGAAATTATTTAAAGACAATTTTGCCTTTCCGAAAAGAAGCTTCAATGCTGTAAAAAAATTCACAATTGTGGCCCCATTTAGGTTTTGCAATATAAATTGGGTTCATTGCAATTACCTGCAGCCTAGAAAAACGTACACAAAGCTCCAACAGGCATCCAAAATTTAAAACTGTTTTTCGATGGAAAAAGCTCAGAATATATTATTTAAAATGTAACGATTATTTTTTATTATTTAAACGCTTTCTATATTTTTTTTAAATTTTTAAATTTTTATTAAATATATGAAAAGAACACTTAAGTAGGACATCGTTCGTAAAAAACACAAATTTATAATAAATGTTAACGCTTTGGCAGTAAATTCTTTTGCTGTTGTTTATTTAATAATTTTTAATTATATATTTTAATAAAATAGTGGACGTTTTTTGCTTTTGCTGTTATTCTCATCCGTTACGTGCGGTTAATATAAAATTTGTTCTTTAACCACTGTCCCTGTTGTGTGTTTTACAGCCATGTTGTTCCTTTTTTTTCAAAAAGCTACAATTAATTTTTAACCAGTTTATTTAACGTTTTTAAAAAATTTCTGTTTACCACATACAAAGCAAAAAGACTTTAACTTTAACATAAAGGTTTACGGCTTATTGTTAAGAGAAAACAAGAAAAAATCAATAAACTCCTGAAATAAATTTTAAGCTAATTGATAAACATATTTTATCAAATGTTTTTATTACACTAAAGCATTTAGAAATATAAATACAATCCTTGGATATCCCCAATTAAAAGTCTTATGGTTAACTTAATTATAAATATCAAACAAGCTATTTTTTTTATTTTTTCAAAATTAGTTTTTTCTTAAATTAACATTTCTCTCAATCAATCATTATCTAAATTTTATGAAAATGTGTTAAAGGCACCTTCTACATATTTTAAATTCACTGTTTAATTTAAGTTAAAACAAAAATATTTAATTATTTCAGATAATTATATAAAACAAAAATAATGCATTTAAGACCGACCTTAACCACTGAAGCGTATGATTAATGTAAATTTTCAAATTTAATAATTTTTTTTAGCCAGATTTTAATATTTATGCTTTTTTATTAACTACAACAAATTTTGTTTTATTTTAACTTGCAGATATCAATTGTTTTCAAAGGTTCGCCGAACAGCCAAAGTATACAGAAGTGAATCCAGGTCAGGACGCTTTATTAACATGTAAAGTAATCGATAAACGTGGCACATGTTCATGGCAAAAAGATAACAAGGTAAGTAGGATAAGAGTTGCATTTAATGTAATGTGTTTCAATAAATTTAGCGAAATAAAAAAAATATATTATATTTTGACGATTTCAAATACAATTTAAAAAATGAAATATACGTATGATAGAGAAAAAATTTTGTGTAAAAAAATAACAATAAGAGAGGAGGATATTTTTTGTGATAAAACCATTGCTTTTCATAAAAACTTTTCTCTTAATATTAAAACTTCAAGAGTCAGCTTAGGATAATTCAAGTCAACAGGGGGCTTGTTTGATATTAATATCTTATAATTTTAAGAAATATTATTTGCATTAAATTCATTTTGTTTTGAGAATTTTCTGATGGAAATTCGAAAACTACTATTATAGAAAGAAAAAATAAAAAGTCAAGAGAAAGAGAAAGAGTAAAACAATTAATTTCAACTTAAATAAAATATTAGCCATAAGCTTGGTATTAAAATTTTTACAATAATAGTGCTGGCAAAGTATTAAGGAATGAGTAGCAAGTATCGAGTAGTTACTCTTCTCTCTAGGTAGTAAATTTTCAAAATTGGATTTTCAATACTTTTGAATGCCGTGGCTTAAGCCTCTGTGTTGGTTGCAAAAATTTCGTTTAAACTGCCCAAAACCGAATTAAAATAATAAAAAAAATTAAAAGTGGAAAAAAAGGAATCTATATTTGCTTTTATCTTAATACAAGACTGACGTTAATTTTAAACTTAACAAATTGTCTACAACACTTAGATTTTTTTTGTCGAGTACCCAAAAGTAAAGTATTGAGTAGCATCGAGTAGCAAATTTTATTTATCAGTCTTTTTGACGTTTACTAAAATATAAGCTTACAGCCAGTATGTATTAAGTAGTCCGCATTATCACTAAGCCTTACTCAAACTCTTCCATATATCCTTCATAAGTCACCCAGAAGCAGTTTAAGTACTCCCCAAGTAGAAGAAGGCCGAGACACATAAGAGTTGCTGCCACTTTAAAATAAGAGATGTCCGTTGGTATTTTTAACCCGCAATGGATTTGTCTTATAATTTAGGAATCAAGAACTCACTCAATTTAAGTAAAAGCAAAAACGGTATTCAATAGCCCTTAAGCTTTGGTTTTAACCTCGTACTAAGGAAAATTTTTATAAGAACGCGCACAATTATGTCTCAAATCGACCATAAGTTACAGGAAATTTTTAAGCTTGACGTTTTTTACTGCAAAAGCATTGGGGTAATGCCTGGAGTTTTCTAGTTGCAAACGCCAGATTATTTGCATGTTTTTTTATTTTCCGGTTGTATTTAGACAAATATATATGGCTTTCAAAGTTTTTTTTTTTTTTGACAAAAAATTAATTATTTTCGGGTATTGCAACACTGTACTCGGTCATTATTTCCCTTATTGACGATTGGCTATTTAGATAAATTTGTGTTAGTTAAACCTGGTAAAAGTTTGAGTCAGATAAAAATTCCTCAATTATTGGAATAACTACTTACGGTACTGCCCTGTAGTGTAAGTGGTAAAGAGGCCCAGTCTTGTTTTTATGTATTTTATTAAATATTAATCATACGCCATGTTAGACAGATAACTCCTTTTTAATTTACAACAACTTTAAAAAATGCAAGTTTTGAAAATGTTATGGTCAATTAAATAAAAAAGTTTTTTCCTAATAAATCAATTCACAAATTGTGTAACAAATACTATATGAAAATAAATGGCATTAAAAAAATTCAATCAACATAGAAAAACAAAAATCTCGCCCCTAAAATATTTCCTATTACTATCAAAAATATTTACTGCTTGTATTTAACAAGTTTTCTCGTATATTTTTCCTTTAAATAATATGTTAAATAAGTTCTTCTTTTTGTCAACTTTTTTCTCACTCTAACAATATAATTTGACCAACTTTTGTCAAGTTATGTTGTTACGAATCAAGCCGAAATGACAAAGCAAACTCAGAATTTTTACAAGTAAATTCAAATTTGTATATAAGTTCCTCCTTATCTGATGGTCTTCATTTTAACTGATCCATAATCAAAAAAAAGTCTTGTTTGTAAGTTTTGCCATTTAAAGTTAAAGTTATAATAAGTTTTCAAAAACAAAATATCAACAAATATACAAATTTGTAATAGCAAGACAAATGAGAGGTAAGTGTGAGTGTATGTAATGATATATTTATATCAACAAAAAGTCTTAGGAAACGGAAATATCTATTTATGTAATAAAAAGATGTTAAAACTAATTTACAAGAAATGCTTACAATGTGTTTTACATACTAAGCCTGAAAAGGAAATTTGTGTGTAAGTTTATACTTCAACAAAATTCGTTTTAACCAGCAATTCTTGGAAATAATTTAGATTAATATTTAATTATAATTGTATAATGACTTTGCTGCAGAAACTTAGTTTTCATGCACAACAAAACTTTTATAAAATTCAACAGAATTTTCAATTTAATGGTTTAAGTTTTAAACATAACATCACTTTAAAGGAAACAATGATATTAACAAAACGGTAAATAAATTAAATAATTTCTGCGGAGCTCTTACAAATAACTTTAAGTAAGTCTGTCTACAACATAATATTAATCGTCATTTTTAAATTTCAAAAAAATTTTAAACAAAAGCTTAAGCAATTTAAATTCATTGTCTTTAAAATAAAAGAGGACGTCTTTTTTAAACCAAACAAATTCTAACAGCATCTTATTTAAAAACTAAAAATAAAATTTAATAAAAAAAATCTATGATAAAATTAAATTAACTTCATTATTAGTTTCTTTCATTATTCGATTATAAAGTGTGTTGTTTATTTGATACCGTATATATAAAATTTGTTTCTATATAAACGTGTATATATTTATTAATGTAAGTAGCATATTTATCTTCTAATAAAGGTATGTACAGCACAAACAGAAAGAATTAATTTACTACTGTTTGCTTGGCCTCAAGAAAAAAAATTAAAATTTGCATATTATTTGAAACAAAAAGTTTCTTTTTAAATATGCAACATGAGTTTCCAGGACTATAATAACAGGACAGACATATAAATATACATTCAGAACACATTTATATTTACTTACACATACCTATTTACTTATATTGAGATATTTTAATATGAAAAGGTACTTGTGAGTGTCTTTGTTGGAGTGATGTGCTTTAATTTATGCTAGACTCTCTAAAACATGTGTCAGTCTATGTCTTTTTTCTACCTACCATGTCATGTAAAAAAACATTTTATAATCTCTACGACATCTGTGTAACTTTAAAAGCCATTGTTTTTACAGATTTTTTATAAGCCTTAATTTAAATATGTATTTTGATTTTTAAGCATATTATATATTTGATTGTTTTAAATCAAAAATATTATTGTTTTTGTTTACAAATACTAGAATAAAATATTAAATTCTTGTCACATTTGGATAAAGATATTAAGATAATTAAGGGGATTTTTTGTTATAAGCATTTAATGCAAACAATTTTAAAATATCTATATGTCTTAGCATCACGTAAGGATATTTATAGTTTGTACGCAACAACAGGCAAATCCCATTTAAATAAAAGCCAGCATTAAGGACATCAAACAATAATATTCATGTAGGAAAAACAAAATAATATTATTTTTACATTAAATAAAATAAATTTCACAAAATCAATTAACTTCTAAAATGTTTTTTTATTAAAAAATATCTTACCACAAGTTGCTAAATTATTATCTACATTATTCATCTTTATTTCTACTCATTTTTTATTTTATTTTATTGATTTTTTTTTTGTTGTATTTTGGTTTATTTTATTTTATTTAATTTAATTTAATTTAATTTAATTTAATTTAATTTAATTTAATTTAATTTAATTTAATTTAATTTAATTTAATTTAATTTAATTTAATTTAATTTAATTTAATTTAATTTAATTTAATTTAATTTAATTTAATTTAATTTAATTTAATTTAATTTAATTTAATTTAATTTAATTTAATTTAATTTAATTTAATTTAATTTAATTTAATTTAATTTAATTTAATTTAATTTAATTTAATTTAATTTAATTTAATTTAATTTAATTTAATTTAATTTAATTTAATTTAATTTAATTTAATTTAATTTAATTTAATTTAATTTAATTTAATTTAATTTAATTTAATTTAATTTAATTTAATTTAATTTAATTTAATTTAATTTAATTTAATTTAATTTAATTTAATTTAATTTAATTTAATTTAATTTAATTTAATTTAATTTAATTTAATTTAATTTAATTTAATTTAATTTAATTTAATTTAATTTAATTTAATTTAATTTAATTTAATTTAATTTAATTTAATTTAATTTAATTTAATTTAATTTAATTTAATTTAATTTAATTTAATTTAATTTAATTTAATTTAATTTAATTTAATTTAATTTAATTTAATTTAATTTAATTTAATTTAATTTAATTTAATTTAATTTAATTTAATTTAATTTAATTTAATTTAATTTAATTTAATTTAATTTAATTTAATTTAATTTAATTTAATTTAATTTAATTTAATTTAATTTAATTTAATTTAATTTAATTTAATTTAATTTAATTTAATTTAATTTAATTTAATTTAATTTAATTTAATTTAATTTAATTTAATTTAATTTAATTTAATTTAATTTAATTTAATTTAATTTAATTTAATTTAATTTAATTTAATTTAATTTAATTTAATTTAATTTAATTTAATTTAATTTAATTTAATTTAATTTAATTTAATTTAATTTAATTTAATTTAATTTAATTTAATTTAATTTAATTTAATTTAATTTAATTTAATTTAATTTAATTTAATTTAATTTAATTTAATTTAATTTAATTTAATTTAATTTAATTTAATTTAATTTAATTTAATTTAATTTAATTTAATTTAATTTAATTTAATTTAATTTAATTTAATTTAATTTAATTTAATTTAATTTAATTTAATTTAATTTAATTTAATTTAATTTAATTTAATTTAATTTAATTTAATTTAATTTAATTTAATTTAATTTAATTTAATTTAATTTAATTTAATTTAATTTAATTTAATTTAATTTAATTTAATTTAATTTAATTTAATTTAATTTAATTTAATTTAATTTTATTTAATTTAATTTAATTTAATTTAATTTAATTTAATTTAATTTAATTTAATTTAATTTAATTTAATTTAATTTAATTTAATTTAATTTAATTTAATTTAATTTAATTTAATTTAATTTAATTTAATTTAATTTAATTTAATTTAATTTAATTTAATTTAATTTAATTTAATTTAATTTAATTTAATTTAATTTAATTTAATTTAATTTAATTTAATTTAATTTAATTTAATTTAATTTTTTGATTGGTCTGTGGTCATTCGACGTGTACAGACGTGTTATATTTTGCGCTCGCTACAAAGTTTTATTTGAGAAAGTAGGAAATCACCTATTACAAATATAGTCGTATTATTCATACTTAAGTCATCGTTTCTGAGGCCCACGCTTAATTAAAGGCATCCTCGGAGACAGATAAGTGTGAATTAATCCACACGGCATGGACAAAAT
This sequence comes from Melanophora roralis, assembly GCA_963583895.1. NCBI lineage: Eukaryota > Metazoa > Arthropoda > Insecta > Diptera > Rhinophoridae > Melanophora > Melanophora roralis. The sequence goes on from OY757187.1 coordinate 118,592,706, forward strand.
GCCTTACATCAACGCTGGCGATACTAACGGCAGTAACGCAGAGGAAAATGTGGTCGCTTTCAGGAGGAGCTCCGTTATATTGCGAACACCACCATTGCATACGGATGATATTTCTCCCAACATTTCCTCAACAGCGGTCAAAAACGCAGCAGAAAGTGATGCGATACCATCAGCAAAGGCACCTCGGCAGTCGAAAGGTAAGGTTAGGGCAGATGAGGAGAAAATGGTATCTGCTAAAAATACGAACGCGCTTCGTGGCCCTGTGCTTATGCAAGATCTTCCATCTGGACGAATCGAAGTGGAATCTACCCCCACCACATCTTTTGCACCGAATACAAAAATCCAAGCCGAAATTCAACCCAGTTCGCCAAACCAAGAGTTTATCATAAAGATGAGAACAGAAGAAGCAGCAGCTATTTCCAACATAAAGAATCATCTAGGAAAAATAAAAGGGGCGCTACAGAGGCAAAGAAATATTAGTAAAGAGATACGTGAAAGCGTGCAACAGATTGAAGAGCTCGTATGCATAGCGGAAACCTGCAGGGGGAATTGGCTCAAAACGGAAAAAGAAAAGAAGGCCACGCAAATTGGAAACGTTGAAGAGAACCCTCGTGAAAATATGGAAACACCCAGAGTTGCCACTTCTAAGCGAATAGCTAGCAGCCCAGCTGAAACTTCAAAGAGTACCAAAAGGCCCTGCGAAAGAGAAAAAAGCGGATGGAAAACAGTGCAAAACAGAAAGAAGCTTCCATACAGAGAAGAGAAAGCAGGAAAAGAAACAAATGAAGGCCAACATATACCAAGCGACAAGGGAAACGAGAAGGAAACAAAGACAAAAGAAAAGAACAGACCAACAAGAAGGAAAGCAGAGGCCATTATAGCTAAACCAAGCCAAGGACACACTTACGCAGACGTGCTAAGGACCCTGAGGAACCAAACGGGGTATGAAGGTGTCAATAAAGTTAGAACCGTCCGAAAGACGAAAACAGGTTCTCTTTTATTGGAGATGGAAAAGGGAGAAAAAATCAATGCAGAACTGCTTCTGAAAGTGAAAGAAATCCTTAAGGAATCCGCGGAAATAAAAAGTGTTGCGCCAAAAACTACAATTGAAATACGAGACCTAGACGTCTTTACGACAGCGGATGAAGTTGAAAAATCTATTCGAGACATGATGCAAGCTCTCAACGAACCTATAGAGATTCGAATCACGAAACCTAACAGCAGAGAACTCGTTCGAGCCTTTGTAACAGTATCTCAAGATATAGCCGAAGAACTCCTTAAAAACGGTCATATCAAAGTTGGTTGGTGCCGGGTAAGATTGCGAAGATATGAGGAAGTTAAAAGATGTTTTAAATGCTTCGGCACAGGGCATGAGCAATGGAATTGCACAGGACCCGACAGGAAAAGTAAAGGGATATGCATTCAATGTGGAGAAGCTGGACATCTCATGAAGGCATGCAAAAACGAACCAAAGTGCTGTCTTTGTACTGATGCGGGATACAGTGATTTCAACCATATAGCAGGCTCAAGAAAGTGCCAGACGACCAATAGAGGCTCAAAATGAAAATTCTTCAAGCCAATATGCATAGAAGCAAAACAGCTGATGCCATTTTGGATCAGCTTATTATAGAAAAAAACGCTGATATAGTGGTTATCAGCGAACAATATGGGAAACCGAAAAATGGCATTTGGATCGAAGACACCATCAAGACGGCAGCTATATGGATACCGACATGCAGCAACGTAACGATTGAGAACAAAGGCTCCGAAACCGGTTTTGTTTGGCTCAAGACAAACGAATTTACGTTATTTAGCTGCTATTTAACACCGAACGATGAAGTGGAGGCTTTTCGAGTCAAACTACACAGCATAGAAGATAAGGGCTTAGAAATTGGAGGGTCTCTGTTAATTGCAGGTGACTTTAATTCCCATGCATATGAATGGGGCTCGCGATCAACAAGCCGGCGAGGTAGAATGGTGCTGGACATGGTAGCCAGAATGGGACTTGTCATCATAAATAGAGGGAATGTCGCCACTTTCAGAAGACCAGGATGCGAAGGAACCATTCCAGACATTACATTGGCTTCAGAAAATCTTACAAGCAAGATTATGAACTGGACCGTTCTAGAGGATTACACAGGGAGCGATCATCAGTATATTATGTACAGTGTAGAAAGCAGTAGACCATCTAATCAAGCTCATATCGCGATATCCACACGAAAGTGGAACGTGGAAAAGCTCGACACTAACACCCTTTTAAGAAGAATCGCACGAGAAGAAGGTGCAATTGAAAATACTCCAAGCGCTGAAGATGCAGTTTGTAAAACTATGGAACTTATTAAGGTGGCATGCAATGAAGCGATGCCTATGATGGGTAGAAGGCACTGGAAAAAAGCGGTATACTGGTGGACTGACGAAATCTCCAATCTACGGAGGGCATGTCTTAGATGCAGAAGGAGATACACTAGGGCTAGAAGATCCCATGCCGCAACATTAGAAGCTGAAGCATATAAAAGCGCTAAGAAAGATCTTAAAGCTGCTATACTTGAAAGTAAGAAACAAAAATGGGAAGAGCTGAGATCAGACCTTAACAATGACCCCTGGGGCCTAGGATATAAATTGGTCATGCGAAAACTTGGAGCACGTATGTCAACACCAGAGCTAAAAGAGGACATAATGGAAAGCATTGTAAGCACCCTTTTCCCCACAAACAGAGAGCCGCAAGTTGAAGGCCCGCAATCTAACAGAGATCCCCCACCACTCTTCACAACTATGGAACTGCAGAATGCAGCGAAGGCGCTAAAACCCAGAAAAGCCCCAGGTCCGGACGGAATACCTGCAGAAGTTCTCAAGATAATCGCCCAAAACAAACCACAATTATTATTGAGAATGTATAATAGGTGCCTACAAGAAGGCGTTTTTCCAAAAGCTTGGAAAAGACAAAAGCTTGTATTAATAAGTAAGGGTAAGGGTCATCTAGAATCACCATCAGCGTATCGACCTTTGTGTATGCTAGACACAGCTGGAAAACTTTTAGAAATGTTACTGAAAACAAGAATGCAGGCGGCTGTGGAAGACGCTGGAGGACTTTCCACTAGACAATACGGCTTTAGACATGGTAAGTCAACAATAGGTGCTATCGAGGATGTAGTTAAAGCAGTACAACAAGCACAATCGGGAAACCATTTCTCAAGATGCATCACCCTTTTGGCGACTCTGGATGTAAGAAATGCCTTTAATAGTGTTAGGTGGAATGACATGATTGAGGCTTTGGAGACACGGTTTAGGGCACCGGCATATATCATGAGAATGATCAGAAGCTACCTTGGAGATCGGTTACTTATATACAACAATGCTGGAAGAACTTGTGAAAAAGAAATTACGGCTGGGGCAGCCCAGGGCTCTATCTTAGGCCCTGAGCTTTGGAACATCAGCTATGATGACATTTTTCATATCGAGATGCCAAGCGACTCCTACATGGTTGGATATGCGGATGACATTGCAGCTGTGATAGTCGCTCGAAATATGGAGGAAGCCCAGAGCAAATTGAACCAAGTCATGCTTAGGACAAAGACATGGATGGACTCCCATAGTCTCACACTCGCCACTGAAAAAACCGAGCTGATTCTATTAACTAGAAAGCACATCCCTCTAGAAGTAGACATGCGGGTCTTGTCTGAAACAGTAAAGACGAAAAAATGGCTCAAATACCTTGGGTTAAGGTTAGATTCCAGACTAACTTTTAGAGCTCAACTAGAATATGCTGCAACAAAAGCCGCTCAAACAACCGTTTCTCTTAGCCGACTTATGGCGAATATTGGAGGACCACGCTATAGCAAACGGAAGCTGATAATGGCGACCATTCAGTCAATATTATTATATGGCTGCGAAATCTGGGCCGACACTTTAGAAGCAAAGTACCGAAAAAAGATGTTGGCGACTGTTCAACGTACTGCTGCCCTCAGAGTAGCCGCTGCATATCGCACAGTGTCGGAGCCTGCAGTCCTCGTAATAACTGGTACTATCCCAATTGACCTCTTGGCTGCAGAGCGGAGAGAACTATGGGTGAATCGAAACCAAACCGTAACAACGAACGTTGAAACGGTTATGTCAGCACGAAGGCAAACTATTCAAAAGTGGCAAGAAAGATGGAACAGCGACCCACGGAGTAGATGGACAGCGAAGTTAATACCTGACCTGAGTAAATGGACAGGTCGAAAGCACGGCGAAATTAATTACTTTGTAACACAAATGCTTTCGGGCCATGGGTACTTCCTACAATACCTGCACAGGATGGGAAAAGTGAATACCAATATCTGCATCTATGGAGACAACTGCGTGGACGACGCAGAACACACATTTTTTAGATGCGCAAGATGGAGTTTGGAACGACACACCCTCGGAGTGAGAATAGGCGAAGCATCTCCAGAAAACATTGTAGATGTCATGCTGGAAAATGAGGGCAATTGGAATCATGTGGTGGCATACATAGAAAGAATATTGCGCAATAAAAAGCGGGACCTAGACGTAGGCACAACAGCTGTTGTTCGGTAGAGACAAAGGAGGAGCCCCACCCCGAAGCAATGCGAAAGCGGTACCGGGGTGGAGCAATGGCTCAAAGAACAAAAAGGGGGGGTTTTTAGTGGGTGCGATCCCTACATACCAGAACTGTGACGACAGTTTCTGAGATGCGCTAGGCATTTTCCCTCCCTACCCGAAAAAAAAAAAAAAAAAAAAAAAAAAAAATTTAATTTAATTTAATTTAATTTAATTTAATTTAATTTAATTTAATTTAATTTAATTTAATTTAATTTAATTTAATTTAATTTAATTTAATTTAATTTAATTTAATTTAATTTAATTTAATTTAATTTAATTTAATTTAATTTAATTTAATTTAATTTAATTTAATTTAATTTAATTTAATTTAATTTAATTTAATTTAATTTAATTTAATTTAATTTAATTTAATTTAATTTAATTTAATTTAATTTAATTTAATTTAATTTAATTTAATTTAATTTAATTTAATTTAATTTAATTTAATTTAATTTAATTTAATTTAATTTAATTTAATTTAATTTAATTTAATTTAATTTAATTTAATTTAATTTAATTTAATTTAATTTAATTTAATTTAATTTAATTTAATTTAATTTAATTTAATTTAATTTAATTTAATTTAATTTAATTTAATTTAATTTAATTTAATTTAATTTAATTTAATTTAATTTAATTTAATTTAATTTAATTTAATTTAATTTAATTTAATTTAATTTAATTTAATTTAATTTAATTTAATTTAATTTAATTTAATTTAATTTAATTTAATTTAATTTAATTTAATTTAATTTAATTTAATTTAATTTAATTTAATTTAATTTAATTTAATTTAATTTAATTTAATTTAATTTAATTTAATTTAATTTAATTTAATTTAATTTAATTTAATTTAATTTAATTTAATTTAATTTAATTTAATTTAATTTAATTTAATTTAATTTAATTTAATTTAATTTAATTTAATTTAATTTAATTTAATTTAATTTAATTTAATTTAATTTAATTTAATTTAATTTAATTTAATTTAATTTAATTTAATTTAATTTAATTTAATTTAATTTAATTTAATTTAATTTAATTTAATTTAATTTAATTTAATTTAATTTAATTTAATTTAATTTAATTTAATTTAATTTAATTTAATTTAATTTAATTTAATTTAATTTAATTTAATTTAATTTAATTTAATTTAATTTAATTTAATTTAATTTAATTTAATTTAATTTAATTTAATTTAATTTAATTTAATTTAATTTAATTTAATTTAATTTAATTTAATTTAATTTAATTTAATTTAATTTAATTTAATTTAATTTAATTTAATTTAATTTAATTTAATTTAATTTAATTTAATTTAATTTAATTTAATTTAATTTAATTTAATTTAATTTAATTTAATTTAATTTAATTTAATTTAATTTAATTTAATTTAATTTAATTTAATTTAATTTAATTTAATTTAATTTAATTTAATTTAATTTAATTTAATTTAATTTAATTTAATTTAATTTAATTTAATTTAATTTAATTTAATTTAATTTAATTTAATTTAATTTAATTTAATTTAATTTAATTTAATTTAATTTAATTTAATTTAATTTAATTTAATTTAATTTAATTTAATTTAATTTAATTTAATTTAATTTAATTTAATTTAATTTAATTTAATTTAATTTAATTTAATTTAATTTAATTTAATTTAATTTAATTTAATTTAATTTAATTTAATTTAATTTAATTTAATTTAATTTAATTTAATTTAATTTAATTTAATTTAATTTAATTTAATTTAATTTAATTTAATTTAATTTAATTTAATTTAATTTAATTTAATTTAATTTAATTTAATTTAATTTAATTTAATTTAATTTAATTTAATTTAATTTAATTTAATTTAATTTAATTTAATTTAATTTAATTTAATTTAATTTAATTTAATTTAATTTAATTTAATTTAATTTAATTTAATTTAATTTAATTTAATTTAATTTAATTTAATTTAATTTAATTTAATTTAATTTAATTTAATTTAATTTAATTTAATTTAATTTAATTTAATTTAATTTAATTTAATTTAATTTAATTTAATTTAATTTAATTTAATTTAATTTAATTTAATTTAATTTAATTTAATTTAATTTAATTTAATTTAATTTAATTTAATTTAATTTAATTTAATTTAATTTAATTTAATTTAATTTAATTTAATTTAATTTAATTTAATTTAATTTAATTTAATTTAATTTAATTTAATTTAATTTAATTTAATTTAATTTAATTTAATTTAATTTAATTTAATTTAATTTAATTTAATTTAATTTAATTTAATTTAATTTAATTTAATTTAATTTAATTTAATTTAATTTAATTTAATTTAATTTAATTTAATTTAATTTAATTTAATTTAATTTAATTTAATTTAATTTAATTTAATTTAATTTAATTTAATTTAATTTAATTTAATTTAATTTAATTTAATTTAATTTAATTTAATTTAATTTAATTTAATTTAATTTAATTTAATTTAATTTAATTTAATTTAATTTAATTTAATTTAATTTAATTTAATTTAATTTAATTTAATTTAATTTAATTTAATTTAATTTAATTTAATTTAATTTAATTTAATTTAATTTAATTTAATTTAATTTAATTTAATTTAATTTAATTTAATTTAATTTAATTTAATTTAATTTAATTTAATTTAATTTAATTTAATTTAATTTAATTTAATTTAATTTAATTTAATTTAATTTAATTTAATTTAATTTAATTTAATTTAATTTAATTTAATTTAATTTAATTTAATTTAATTTAATTTAATTTAATTTAATTTAATTTAATTTAATTTAATTTAATTTAATTTAATTTAATTTAATTTAATTTAATTTAATTTAATTTAATTTAATTTAATTTAATTTAATTTAATTTAATTTAATTTAATTTAATTTAATTTAATTTAATTTAATTTAATTTAATTTAATTTAATTTAATTTAATTTAATTTAATTTAATTTAATTTAATTTAATTTAATTTAATTTAATTTAATTTAATTTAATTTAATTTAATTTAATTTAATTTAATTTAATTTAATTTAATTTAATTTAATTTAATTTAATTTAATTTAATTTAATTTAATTTAATTTAATTTAATTTAATTTAATTTAATTTAATTTAATTTAATTTAATTTAATTTAATTTAATTTAATTTAATTTAATTTAATTTAATTTAATTTAATTTAATTTAATTTAATTTAATTTAATTTAATTTAATTTAATTTAATTTAATTTAATTTAATTTAATTTAATTTAATTTAATTTAATTTAATTTAATTTAATTTAATTTAATTTAATTTAATTTAATTTAATTTAATTTAATTTAATTTAATTTAATTTAATTTAATTTAATTTAATTTAATTTAATTTAATTTAATTTAATTTAATTTAATTTAATTTAATTTAATTTAATTTAATTTAATTTAATTTAATTTAATTTAATTTAATTTAATTTAATTTAATTTAATTTAATTTAATTTAATTTAATTTAATTTAATTTAATTTAATTTAATTTAATTTAATTTAATTTAATTTAATTTAATTTAATTTAATTTAATTTAATTTAATTTAATTTAATTTAATTTAATTTAATTTAATTTAATTTAATTTAATTTAATTTAATTTAATTTAATTTAATTTAATTTAATTTAATTTAATTTAATTTAATTTAATTTAATTTAATTTAATTTAATTTAATTTAATTTAATTTAATTTAATTTAATTTAATTTAATTTAATTTAATTTAATTTAATTTAATTTAATTTAATTTAATTTAATTTAATTTAATTTAATTTAATTTAATTTAATTTAATTTAATTTAATTTAATTTAATTTAATTTAATTTAATTTAATTTAATTTAATTTAATTTAATTTAATTTAATTTAATTTAATTTAATTTAATTTAATTTAATTTAATTTAATTTAATTTAATTTAATTTAATTTAATTTAATTTAATTTAATTTAATTTAATTTAATTTAATTTAATTTAATTTAATTTAATTTAATTTAATTTAATTTAATTTAATTTAATTTAATTTAATTTAATTTAATTTAATTTAATTTAATTTAATTTAATTTAATTTAATTTAATTTAATTTAATTTAATTTAATTTAATTTAATTTAATTTAATTTAATTTAATTTAATTTAATTTAATTTAATTTAATTTAATTTAATTTAATTTAATTTAATTTAATTTAATTTAATTTAATTTAATTTAGTTTAATTTAATTTAATTTAATTTAATTTAATTTAATTTAATTTAATTTAATTTAATTTAATTTAATTTAATTTAATTTAATTTAATTTAATTTAATTTTATTTTTTTTATTTTATTTTTTATTTTTTTTTATTTTATTTTATTTTATTTCATTTTATTTTATTTCATTTTATTTTATTTTATTTTTTCTTGTAAAATATTATATTTTACTTTATTTTATATAATTTTTTTTATTTATTTTTATTAATATTAATCATACGCCCTGGAGATCCATTAACTATTTGATTGATTTATACTTGAAGCTTGATGTTAAAATTCACTGAATTTTTTTAATTTTTTATACCTTTCACATAGCAAAACTGAAAATTCCATTAATCACTGACCTCATTTCAAAAATTTTTTATTGGCCCTTGGTGTCAGTTTTTTCTCTTTCGCTTTTTATTGCTTTAATAAATCCTTTCAGTATGATTTTAATTGCTTTTAAGCCAACATTGTAAAAACATATCATTATTGCAGTTTACAGGTTAGTAAAACAATAAAGTTTTACTTTGTGATTTGTAACCAAAAAAATTTTAGTTTGTTGAGGCATAAGTGCAGCTAACAGGAATTTTTTTAAGCGGGATTTCACAAGTTGTTTTTGTTTTAATTATACTTTAATACTATTTATAGAGATACCTTTTTAAGAAATATTGTATTTGTTAAATTTATTTTTAAATAAAAGAAGAGTTTTTCTAAAATTAAACAACAACTTAGCTCCAAAAAAATTTTAAATTTTACACGTTGCGTATAATTTATATAAATAAAGATTTTTTTTACAAATCAAATGGTACTTAAATCCAACCTTATACATTTTAAAATACAAAAGAAAAATGTTAATTAAGGTTTATTATTAAATCAGTTGTTCATTTTATATGTTTTTAAACAAATTATTAGCTGATAGGCTTTGTTGTTAAATAAAAAGAATTCCAGTAAAATTCACAGAACAACCCACCATATAAAGGTTACAAAAATGTTTTTATTATAAAAAGAACACAAAATTTTAAAAACAAAAAATATTTATTGTCATGTAATTGTTGCAAGATTAATGCCAACTGATAAAATTAACGAAACACAAAAAATTGAAACAAATTCAAACACAAAAAAATTGATGTCATAGTGATAAATAATTGCTTGTTAAAAATAGTGTGAACAAAAATGTTTTATAATTACAAATTGGATTAAAATTTTTACAAAAAGGTCATAAGGGGATTAATTCTAGCATGAAGTTTAAATTATATAAAATTTTTATTTTTAATAGTAATAATCAATTAAACGAAAATTTAATATTAAGAAATGCTCATAAAAATATGCTAAAATAAAAGTAAATTAGTTTTTGTAAGTCTTTTTAGTTAAAAATTTTATTAATTATTTAGCAGATTTTATAAAAAACATATTTCTTATTTTATATTAGTCATATGACTAGTTGTATGGACTATAAATAAAGTGCATTTCTAAACCAAGTTATACTTAACTTGTAATATATTATAAGAATTATAACTTCTTGGCTTCACATCAAATTTCAATTATTTACATTAAGAAAAGGAAGATTTTCATTTATTATTTTACACCAAGCTAATATTTGAAGCAACGACATCAACAGATCCAAAGAAAAATTGCCAAAACTTTACTATTTGAAAATCAAGTAGAATTGTCTACTAAGTGCTTTTTTTTAAATAACTATTTACTTCAACAACATATTCAAACCTTAAAACGGCTTCATCAATAGCAAGTTTAAAAAAAATCATATCTTTTAGTGCTGTAGCCAGAAACGCTTGGATACGTTAACAAACAAAATCGGTTAAACTAAAATATTTCCAAAAGCGTCTACTATATCCCAAAAAATTCCTATAAATTATGGACTGACGATATTCTTTTTAAAGGACTTTGCTATCATAAGAGCATCTGACACAACAAAATCAGAGAGGTTATTAGAAGCTTTAGTTTGGTTCCCTTAAATTTCTTTAAGTTAGTCTTTTTGCTAAAAAGTATGTTTCTACTGATACACACAGTGCTTTACGTGAAAATCTGCTCCTTCTGGTATCTTTTGAGCTCAACTGCAAAGGGTTTTTGGCTATGTCGCTGTTATCTTTTCGCAGCATATGTCCAATTCAACTCCATGTGGACATAAAGAATATTTTATCGCATGCCTGGAGCAGTTTTCGGTGGCATATATTTTTAGCCTAAACATTTTTAAGAATCAGCCTTAGCCATCTATTTATGAAGTCTTTTCGAGATTTTGTAGGTGACCTGTGATATCCTATGTTAAGCTAGTTGTACCTGAATATATTTTTAAATTTTTCCTTAGCTTTTCGCAATTTTAAAAAAGCAATCAAAGATGATTTATTGTGTTTACAAGTTTAGTTGTAAGTGCCACCTTAACCATATGACAATTAGTTTGTCGAAATTTCTTTCTGCGTAGAGATTTAAATAAATACATACTTCCAATATCAAAAATGAAATGTTTTACAAATAAAAACTGAAAAACAAACAAATAAACCAGGGTTCATATATTATTAATTAGACAATAAAAAAAAGCAAAATATTTAATCAAAAATCAAGCAAAACCTACACAGTAAAAAATGCCAATAGACATCAAGTAATTACAAAAAATTATTTTACTTAAACTTATAAAAATTTTTTTTCGTCTAGCCAGTTGTTCTTAAATATGAAAATAAGTTTTTTTAAAGCTTTTCAGAATTTTCAAAACTCAGTTTACGACGCCTTTTAACAAAAATATATATTGTATTTACAACTTTAGAGTTAAATGCCAACTCAACAATAAATTAATTGTATTTACAATTTGGTTGTTAATATGACAATTGGTTTTTCGTAATTGTTAACTGTGTAAACATAAAACAACTACTTAAATAACTTTAAACACATGAAAACTTGTAATATGCAACAAAATGTCCAGATCAAGAGAGACAAAAACAAAAAACTAAATAGAAACACTCTTGCACATACACACATATACGTATGAAGTCTTATTAACAATAGCATAAATTAACTACTAATTTCGAACTTTGGCTCTAAGTACTAATTGTAATCTAATTTCCAATTAGTAAACAAACTAAATAACAAACACTTTCTCTTACACGTAACACAAACAAATACAAGTTGAAGTAAGACTTCAGTTATGTAGATGAAAGACTGTGTAAGTAAGTGTATGAAAAGATAGAAATTAAGAGAAAACCAAATTATTAACACGTTTTTATATTTCCATAAAAGTGTTAAGGTATGCAGGAGCTTATACAAAAAGTGTGACAGTATTGCAATTACCTTCTAAACTTAGTGTATGATAACAACAACAAATATAAAAATTTCAAAAGTTTCTGAATAATAGTGTTAAGAAGGTTAATTTGGCATTAAAATAGGAGCTTCAAAAAATCTTTTTTATAAATTGTTAAAAATAATGTTGCATTTAATAGGTATTAGTGTTAGTAGTACTTAGATACTTTTTTTTTAGAAAATTTATTAAAAAAAAATTTTTAATGAAAAACTGTTAAACGGTTTTTGTAAAATCAGGATTTTTTTCCTTCGTTTATACGTGTATAACAGTTAAAAAATCCTTTATATTTAAATGACTTTAAAAAAATATTTTTTGTTGTGAAAAAAGTTTGTGTGGATGGTATAACAGTTAGCTTTTTTATTAAACTTACTACATAGTTTCCTTTAGTAGTACAGGGTGTCTGATGACAAATTTATATTTTGGAATACGACTATTGCAAAAAGTTATAAACGGTCCAAATATGGTATTTGGCAAAACGTAATGGACCGAGTGTAAATTTAATTCAGTCGTAGGTACAAAGATTCCGCGCAACTATTTACGCTATGAATGCACCACAGCCAAGGCCCAGTCGATCTTCAAGGACTGCCGAAAATATTGAACTGGTTGAAGGGAGTTTACGTGAAAATTCATGAGTTTTAATACAGTAAAGTGCAAGCTCACTGGGACTTCCAAGAGCGATTATTCATGAAATTTTAAAAAATGGAGCTAAAGCTTCACCCTTTCAAAATTCATATCGTTCAAGAACTAAAGAAAAGTTACTTTCGCAAAAGTTTTTGTAAAACGATTTTTTGCATGGTATGTTCCGTTCTAAACGGTCCCATGAACAAACAAAACTAACGTTACTGGTATATAAAAATCCGAAACCGAAATATCAAAAACTATTGCAATATCCCAGGGTAACTCTTTGGTGCACCTTATCCACGCATGAGATAATTGGACCATTTTTCGAAAACTCTCAGAAAATTATTGACGCCCGAATACCGAATTCTTTTTGCCAAACCTGTGAGCTTATCCATCGTACTCTTCACACACGTGGTTTCAATAGGATGGGGCGACTGCACACACAGCAAGAGCTTCGATGAATTTGCTTCGGAAAAATTCTCCCCAAAAACTTATTAGTCGTTTAGGGGGCATTCCATGGCCACCAAAATGGATTTTTTTATGGGGCTACCTCAAAAAGAGGTCTTATAATGACAATCTTTAATCTCTTGTAGCCTAAGAGGAAAATATTTGTCGAGAAATCAGCTCAATTGAAACCAGTTTACTGCAGCGTGAGGCTTAGAATACAAGACGCCGTTTGCAACAATGTGTTCAACTCAACAGAAGACAAACAGATGAGATACTCTTTAAAATATAAAATTTTCATTTTGACTCTATCGTTCTATGTTCTTAATAAAACTTTTTGTCAGTTATTACTTTTTTATTTTAATTAATTAATATCTGTCACCAGACACCCTGTTCTAAAAACTCTTTTTTATTTAATCATATCATAATCATACATTCTTCTCTTGTTAATTTCAATACAAATTTTGTACGATAAAGACGAGAAAACAAAATGGTTTGAAAAACTTTATCTTGGATAATTTTCTTTGCTTCTTTTTCCGTATACAAACGCACAAATTCAGCCAAAAGCAATACGCATAACGACATCAGAATGCAAGAGAACATAAACTCTTTAGTTTTGCTGCTTAGTAATCATTGTACAGCCCACATAACCTCAATTTAGCATGCAAAACAGGTCTTTTCAAAAGAGAAAGGAAAAAAAACATAAAAGTTTAAAAAGTTGTTTGTATTAAACTTGGCCACGGTAAGGCAATAAAGTAAAAAAACGTATGTAAACCAATTATTTGGCTTACTTTTTCCGTGTATTTTTGTTTTTTCTTTCTTGTGGGCACAAACATGATTCTAGGCTTTAACCAAAGAAAATTTTTATTGAAGTTTTTCATTCAATATCTCTTGCCACACATACTAATTTATTTATTAACGTATCAAGCTAGTTTTGCCAAAGTTTCTTCATATATTTTTTTTTGCCAATTATTTATTGCGTTATTTTCTTTTCTTTATTTACAGCCTGTTGGCATTTATGCCAAAAAATATGAATGGGCAGCACGACCCTCGTCATCATCCACGAATGGTATTGGCCTGCACTTAGATTTGCATCCACCACCGATGCAAATTGGTGGAGATTGTTCTTTGTGGATACGCTCGGCCACATTGGATTTTGATGATGGCCTGTGGGAATGTCAGGTGACGGCAAGTGATTTTACAACACAGGATGCTTTAACCAGTCAACCAGTACGCTTGGTTGTACGTGGTAAGTACAAATAAAAGCAATAGAAAATATTCCATAGTTAGACACTACACAGCGTTACAAAGAAAAGGTAAATGGATTAAAAGAACAAAGCGGAAATGAGATTTGCAGTAGGTTGAGGAAAACATATTTGTGCCTGCTAAAGTTAAGTAAACCGAAAAGAGGAGAGAAGGGCTTAACCCTAAACTTTCTGCTTAGCTGGAAATTTTTTTGGAAATGTATTTAAGGTGATTTAGGATATATTTATGAACGAAGAAATTTAAGCTTGACTAATGCTAGGAAGTGTAACTTAATTAAAGAAAAAATAAAATCATTCAGATATAAAATAAGTTTGAAAGCTCTGCTAAATGCAAAAAATTACGCCAAATAACTTTTAATAAAGTTTGTTAAGTATTCCCCACCTGTCCCAGATTTAAAAATAATATTGGTTAAAATCACGCAATTTACATGAAAGTAAATTAGAACTTTCCGGGCTTAGACATTTTTTTCAGCCGTACATCTTTCGCCGGTAATGTTAGGCCGCCGGTAAAGTGGCTGTTCCCAAGGAACTCACATATACATTTTGAGTGCCAATTGTTACCAGACAAAACAAAACGATAACCAGGTGTTTAAAATTTAATAATTAAATAAAGTAAATTTAAGAGTATCCTTCACTCTACATTCTTTTATTAAATGCCAGAAATTTTGTCTTATCAATTCCAAATAGTTTTTTAGGACTTCAAAAATATTAGACCCTAGCCGGTCCTGGAGACTTAACACAAAAGGGTATTTGGCTTGACCAGCATAGCCCTGATCTCTACAGCAGTATGTATGCTACTATTATAGAGCTGAAGCAGAGCCCCAGAGGCCATTGCTCTTTCCATGGCTAAATTAGCGCCTTCAGACGTCTCATTTCCCTTTAATCTAATGTTCCGCCAATCCAGTAAATGTGAACCTCCTTTACGGCATACAGTAAACCAGCAGTTTCCTTGACACTGGGACGGAGCATATGGGATTACTAAAATGGCCTAATTGCCCAACGAATATCTTTAAACTCTTCCTTAACGATTTATTAGCCAGAGAGGGCAAAACGAAATCAGTGGCCCTTCTGGCTGCCAGAAACTCTATCTGAAAAATATTTCAGTCATCAGGAAGTTTTTGAAGATACACTAATGCCCAGCTCTCGACTAAAAAAAATTCACATTCCCTCCCCCCCCCCTTGAACTCATACGTAAAAAAGTTAAAGGCCCCAAAGCCTGAACCAAGACCCACCAACCAGGCAAACTCCTTCCATATTTACCAGGCTTTGCTATGAAGCTTAGACTAGGAACCATGTAGTCACTTTTACACACTTCATTCCTAAAAATCCTATCATGACTACATGATACCTACGAGAATAGTCCTGTTATCCTCAGGCAAACTGCACACCTTTCTGTACTGGCTTCTGCAACCAGATAAATCTGAAATGTCCATAGTAACTACATCAAGGATTAAAACATTAACGTCATTTAAGCTGCGGGCTACTGTAAAGATCGAAGTAGACACACAGCACAACACAGCTAAATTATCAATCAACACATATCGGAATTCAAATGTTTCGTACATGTACATAAAACGAAACTTACAAGGAACCTACACTTGATAACGTTAGAGCTAATTTTCGTTTTATGTACAATAATTGAAAACTAAAGAATAATGGTGGATTACAAAAGAAAAATGCATTTAGGGAAGGGTTTTTGCCCTGGAATCCTTCTGTACTCCACCTTGCATTTATGGCATTAATACTTAATCTATCTCAAGCCCTTACAACCGCTACCTTCGCTAATATTTACTTTCATTCCCAAAACAAAAGACATCCGCCAAGCTATTAATAGAAAGGATAATGACGTGAAGCTCTAATGAAATAACAATACACGTTGAAAAACAATAGACAACAATTTAGCTTTCTCAAAATGTGTAGGAGGTAATTGAGTGACTAACTGTTTGTGGTTGGTCGTTTACTATTTTCATTTACTTATCCTTAGCAAGAACAACAATACAAAAGCCTCTTAAATCAAGTGGATAATAATAAGCAGCCTACAAAACAAGGGAAAATTTTTAAATGAAATAAAAATAAAAATATCTTTAGGTATTGCGTTAAATTTTAAATTTTAATTTAAAGTTAAATTTTTTATGTTTTTCTCGTAATTTTATTTTAAACTAAATTAAAAGAAATTTACTAGATTTTCTTTTTACAAAACCTCATACTTTAAATACCAAGAAAATATTGCAAATAAAAGTTAAAGCAAAGTTAATGTAAAGAAACGTACAAATGGTGAATAAAAAACCTTAATTAATTTTCTAAATCTCATACTAAATGTAGTGTAATCCAAAACCGCAAATACCATGACAGCAGTCATTACTTTTTCTTTTAATGCGAAAAGCAGCATCAGCAGAAGCATATAAATAAAAATCAAAGTAAGCTTGCACACAGGTAAACTCATTCATACATTTTGACTTGTAGCATTAATGCAACAAACTGCTCTTACAACATTTTAAAAACACATTCATTGCATTACAACAGATGATGCCAAATCAACTCGTTTCTTCATTTTTTCTATTTTGTTTGTGTTAAACTCTTGTATTAAGAAAATTGTGAAAGAACACAAAAATGCACATCCTTTATAAGCTTAACTTGAATACAAGAAAACATGCAACAAAACTAGTTCAACCACATTACAGTGGTATTAATTAAGTTTTTTTTAAATTTTTGAAACTGTTATACGCAAATTATTTTAACATGAAACAACAAAATTGAAATCAAAAATATTAAAGTAATTTAAGAAACCTTTTTCAAGAAACCTAGTAGCATATAATAACATATATGTTATCGTAAAAAAAGTGCTTAAAAAAGTAAAAAAATTAATGACGCTTTTACTACTGAGAAAGATTTTAAATTCAAAAATATTCAAAAATATTTCTATTAGCAAATAAAAAAGGCTAAGGATTATTTTACTTCAAGCATATTAAAATATAAAGTCTTCCTTCAAATTTATTTCTTCTAGCAAAAATGTAACTTGAAGATTATAATATTTCAGCAACAGTTTTTATTATTCTTCCAAACAAAAATATACGCAGTTTTACTTTTAAAAATGACAAAGCGTTGAAAAAACACAATTATAAAAGTTAAGTTACGAAAAAGTGTGCATTATTTTTGTGAATAAACCAATTTATAAATTTTTCTATTAAAAAATGTTTTATACCAAAATTTTATTTGGAAAAACTGTTATACAAAAACATGGACATGTGTACAAAAAACTGTTATACAACTTTTGTTATCTTAAAACAGTAAACATTTAAGTTTTTAAAATTTAACCACACAATGTTAACTGCAATAAAAAATTTTTAAATATTTTTAAAACTGTTATACAACTTTTTCTAGCAGAAATTTGGTTGTTTTTTTCGTCAAAAAAATATTCTGACAATTTGTTTTATTAAAAATAATAAAAACATAAAACTATAATGATGAGGTGGCATTTTTTAATTTAACAAAACAGTTGCGTATTTTATTAGCTTCAGCCTATGAAAATTATAATGCAAGAATATTTTTCCCACATAATAGCGAAACAAATAAAGTTGTACAAATTATTTTATTTTGTATTACAAGATTATTTTTGCAAGGCAATTGAAATGGCTTTAATAATTCCAAGTCCACTGATACTGATTTTAGTAAAACATTTTACTGGCCAAACTAAGTTGGGCTTTTTATGTGGAAATTGCTTTAACGTGTAGGGAAGAATGTAGTATATCTAAAAAAAAATCTACTGGCAATACGAACAAATATAAGTGCAAGATATTGTTTTTTGCACTTTCTTCTTTAAAAAAATATTTAGTTCCCTTGTTCCACTGTTATTTAATGTTAAAACTGTTGATAATCATACAATCGTATTGTTTTATAAGTAAGTTAAATATTATAAAGAAAATACTACAGTTACAGATGCCAAAACATACTTACTTAAACAAATGCTCACTCATCTTTCAACAAAACTTTACCTGCTGCTACAGTTGTTATCAAGCACAAGATGAGAGCTGTTTAAACTAAGTATAATCCAAATACAAAAGTGTATTCGTGCTTGATGGAAAATTATAGTATTAGACATTCATCTGTAAAACAAAATTACAAAAATGTTCTCATTTCTTGCTTATTTGACCACAAAAACCATACGGAAAATAGTACAAGCTTTTGTACATATAATTGCATAGAAGTATGTATGTACATACGTCAGCATGTTTAAAGTAACCCATCTGTATTAGATTAATGAAGATGGCGTACAGGTATATGTATCTGTAAATATGTAACAAAAAGTTGTGGATTTTTGTAACGTTACTGCAACTTGCAATTAACTTGAAGACACTCATTCCGATTATGTTCTGTGGTTTTTATTCTGTCTTTCTATTTTTTTATTTCTATGCAAGATTTTAATTGGCACAAGATGTTTACATTGCAGTATGACATGTAGTTTAATTTACACACACTTTCACAGAAAAACCCAGCTGACCAAATTTTATGAAAATTGTTGTTATTTTAAATATCTTTTTATTTGATGCAGAAAATAATATTTTTTAAAAATTATATAAAAATACTGTCTTCAGTGCCATGGTCTTTATTTTTTATTAGTCAAACAATAGTTTAACGCTTTTTTTTGTTTTAAATATTTAGTTTATGGTTTGTATAAAAATGTTGATTTAATCAATTTAGGAAACATTTTCCTTAAACTGTCGTACATATCTTTTTAATTACTAGCTGCGGTATTTTAATCAAGTAACGTATCAATGTTAATAGGGGGGTGGTCAAAAATTAATATATAATTGTTGGGCAATCCTATTGTGACAGGTGCGACCATTTTGCTTACAGTTTTGATTACAACGCAAATAATTTAAAACATTAGTTTGAAAAAAGGCTACGATTTCCAGCGATGGTATTAATTTAAAAAAAAATTAGCTGCCATTTTTCCTCCACTAGTTTTGTTTCAAAAATACATAGGTAGGACATGAACTTTAATAATAAAATGTTATGTCTGAATAAATTTTAATATAGTTGAAGTATTTGCGCCAAATGAAATAAGGATATATTTTCTTTTTTGCCTAAATCTTACTTTCTTCGAAACAGGCATTTATAAGTTAAAAATATCCTTGTTCGAAATTAAAATTATGTAAAAACAAATTTCCGTAAAAACTTCGTTCATATATTGTTTCTTTCTCTCTGCTATGAAGATTTTTATTTACTTGCTTTAAGAAGGCATATTTTTTGGTTGGCGTATCCCTTTTAGAAATAAAAAATGGGCAAATTAGGCATATCCTTGATCAGGATTAAAACAAATTTGCACAGATCATAAGGCATATTATGACTAATATCTGTAAAAGAGTTCATAAAGCAGTCACTTTTTCCCCCGTTATAACAATTTCTGATTTTTAGGATATGTGGCAAGGATACGAATCCTTCGAGTTTAAGTTTTCAAATTTTAGGTCAGAATATATTTCACTAGCTAAAATGTGTTTGCTAAATTAGGTAAGGAAAGCTATGTTTTTTATTTCGATCTGTAAAAAGGGACGTATTCTTGCTGCGAGATTTGCGCAGGTCATGAATCATGTTATAGCTTATGTGTATACAAAATTGGATTAAGCTGTCATGTATTTTCTCTCTGTTATGGTAGTTTTCCTGTTTGGAAAGGACACGAATCCTTGGATATTAAAATATTAAAATTAAATGCCTCAACATTTTATATTAAATTAATAAGAAAATTATTTAATTACTTATTCGCTTCTTTTACTATTTTAAAAAGGACATTTTTAAGGTAGGCATATCATTGCCCGAAACTAAACAAAATTTAGAAAGGCTATAACTCATAATAATGCTAAAGTCTTAACCAAGGTTCATTAAGCTTTAATTTCATTTATGTTTTTGTTATTGATATTTTTATATAACAGATATATGAAAAGGACACGAATCCTTAAAATTGAATTAATTAAATTTTATGACTTAATACAATTTATTAATTAGGGTATCCGCGCCAAATATTATTTATTCTTGGCCATTCGCTATATAAAATCACTATACTGCTTGACATGGTCAACTGGGGCTTGTGGTGAATAGTTGAACAAGCAATGATACACTACGTTGTAGGAAACTTTCTATCAAGTGTATAGAATATGCAGTGTTATCTGCAGTTTTATTAAGGCCGTTGATAGCCCACATTTTAACAATAAAATGTCAAAATAATTTAGATTTAATAATTAGAATTTTATTTGCCATAAAAATAGAAATAACGTTCCCTTAGTTTAGATTTTTAACTTAAAATACAATTTAATGGACCACAAGTTTAATTAGCAAAACAACGTAAGGCACATTGTGACTAGCTTTCTAGAGACGAAGTCATTTTCCATGCTTTCGCCTTATCTACTTTACTATTAACACAAAACATGAGAATTTAAACGGATATGTACAAATGTAATTCCTTTAAAATTTTTCTGTCAACTTATTATCCTTGCTTTTCCATGCATTCTAAGAAATTTAAATTCTATGGGAAATTTTATTTATACAGAGAAATAATAAATGAACTGAAATACTGTTTATAAAACTCACGTCCGTTGGAAGCAGGAAGTGCATGACATCAATTTTAATGCACCCACACGCACATACATACTCAAGCTTAAACACCTACACACACTTACCCGTAGTGATTTCTTAAGAAAATTAAAGCAAAAACAAAAATACCAGCATTTATGTCTATGCCTTGATTAACTGTGGTGTAGAGACAAAAAACTGAATTTATTGTAGTTTTACTCTGTAACCACTAATGAATATTCTTTTCCTTCTTACAGTGGCTCCCCAACGTCCCCGCTTGGAGTACGAAGGTGAACATGTACCGCCTGGTCATAATATAACCGTGGATTCAGGCTCTTTGGCTACGATCAAATGTGTATCACGCTATGGTAATCCACCTGCTACACTTAAGTGGTTTCTAGGTAAATGGTCTTTTTCTTACATTTGTTGACAAACTTTAATAGGCCTCTTGTTTTATTTTAACTCTTTACGTTTCCACATCATTTATACTCATTAAGTTTATTTTTTTTTCTCCTTAAAATGTCTATTCAAATTGTATGATTATCTGTAATTTTTTTATGTAAAGACATGTAGTTTTACTTGTGCTAAAATTTTGCTTAGAAGCACTTTTAAATGTGCTCTACAGCAAGTAAGAGGGCTTAGAAACATAAAATATGGAATTAGTTAAGCACAAACTACACTTCGTTGCCAAAAATAAAAATTGTTGCAAATTAATAAAATTTTCAATTTAAATCAATGTTTTTATTATTGGAATTCCAAAATATTTCCCAAAGAAGTATATATAAGATTTAATTTTCTAAATTTATTACCAATTAATATTAATCATACGCTAAGAGTAACATAATTTGAAACTTTTTAATAAAAAGAAAAAAAGGACTTTTTGCTCAAAGGATTTAGGGAACTTAAATCTATAAAGCATAAGAAGACCCTCATGAAAAAGAGAAATTTTGAAAATTAGATACCAAAAATTTTAAAACTTAGTTTTGAATTTGGGTTTTTATTATTTATTTTTTTCTAAAAAAATTCCTGCTTCTTTTATGCATCAAGGTTACTTTTAAATTTGTTACAACCATACTTTAATAAAAAAATGGTTCAGCCTCTTATTTAAGTTTGCTTTAACCTAAAAATTTAAATTGCACCTTAATGCCTTTATGCTTAGCCAATTTCATTTATAACATTATTATCATAAATTACAATTGCCTTTTTTATACTTTCTATTCCTTAATGTTCTTTTGTGTTTTTCTATTTTACTCCACCACTTACAGGTGACCAAGAAATTGAATCCATTCATCCACAAACAAATGCCACCGAACCAGATAATACACGTACTTGGTCGGCCACCTCAGTTGTACAACTGACAGCAATGCGTGAGAGACATGGCGATATTTTACGTTGTTTGGCTTATCATGAATCGTATACGGCCAAAACGGTGCCAGTGGAGGCAAGATTGGATATTAAATGTAAGAATTAAATGTCAAGGAATTGCAGTAATTTCTTTGATTGGAATAAATTAAATTCTATTGTTTTTTTTTTTTTTTTTTTTGTTTTATCTTAAAGAACAATTTTTGAGAAATATTTTTTTAAATTCGTTATAATTTAGAAAAAGGAAAAAGAAAAGAAAATTAACAATTACTTTTGCAAAAAAACACAAGTTACTTGGTTACTGAATAAACTTAATTTCAACCAAAGTCCCAAAAATATTCGGGCTATATATCACATACTATTTTGATGTCTACACTGAAGTGGTTATAAAATAAAAAATTTAACACAAAACTGTATATAATATAAAACTAATTAACTTTAATTTATTGCCTTTAATTTTTATCCTCTGCAACCAAGAATTATAAACAAATGCAAATTAAATTTAATAAATATTCATAACAAAAAAAAAACGAGGCAAAAGTATGCATAATCTATGCCTCAAATATAATTTAATTTTTATGAAAATTTTCACAAAAACGAAAGCTGTCAGACCAATTGTCTATCTTGATATTTGACTGATTTTATCTAAGAAAATTTTTATT